>NQII01003898.1:0-10161 GCA_002778355.1 Clitarchus hookeri
AGAGTTTTTTTCTTCCAACGTACACTTTGAATTTATCAGCACTGTATACTGCTATTTTATTCACGTCTAGTGCTTGGCTGTCCAATATATCAATTGTTAATTCGACGTAGAATATCAGTCACACTATTTGACAGGTGTCAATAGCTTGCCTAATTCAACACTGAAAAAAAAATTTGTGGCAACAGCAAAATGTTTTGTTAGTATTCACCTTGCCAAACACATTTTGTAGTGACCACTAAATTATTTACTTCTCACCACTAAACATTTGTGGTCAGTACAAAATTTCTTTGCAGTACCTACAAAAAAAAATTGGCAGGGTGACCTCTCTACAAAATATTTTTCTCCGTGAAGTTTGAAGTATCTTATATGAATTGGAAAATATTTTGTTTGGCTCTGTTGGCAGTATCTGTGCTACCAAATAACTGACTAGTTCCAAAAGATTTCATATTAGTAAAAATAAAACATCAGCCAATTTATGCCTTTGTCTTATCACAGAAAAGTTTTGGAACTGTTTCAGAATTGGCGAATATACATGACATTAATTTATTTCCTTAATCAAAATTTTTTTGCCAGAGTTTCTCATTTTTATGATACACAAGTCCTGACGTGTAATCTGTGAGAGTATTGCATTCAGATTAATTGGTGGTCAAACATTATCTAAATGCTTTATAGAGGTCTGGCATCTTGCGTTATATTTTAGTCCTTTGTATTGTACGTGTTGCTTAAGTTGTAACTGTTCACCATCCGATAAGCTCAAATCCTTCCAGCAGCAGGTCTGATCCACGTGAAAGTACCCTATTTTTTACAGGAACACTTACCTGGCTACACTTACTAAGGAAATTAAAGCGCTAAACCAGATTAGTGACTAAAGAAACCAGCCGTTTTATTTTGAACAAAGGCGAAGCTAAGCACAGACTTAACATGACGTTCATCGATTTTATTCTCTGCACATGTCACAAACATAGACTCACCCATCACCAATATAGATTTCAAATCACATAGTTAACAGTGATGAACATGTTCCTGTACTATTGAATTTTCAACTCTCACCATTTTATATAAATAAAATACTTTGACTAGGTTGGATGTATTCTAGTGACATTCAAACTAGGTTTGAGGAAGTGTACCAACATCTCGCAGCACTTACACAAATATGCGTTCTATAGTTAAACGCTACCCGCGTTGTTTCCGATAGTGCTACTGAAAAAAAGCAGTCCAAGGTTGGAATACGGAAAGTGGTTACAGCGGCACATAGTATGCGCACTCTACACCCTATTTTCTCTGCGATGCACATCTGCCATGAAAACGGGGATAAAGGATTGCTAACATAAAAAAACGTCAACAACTTATTCCAGATGAATAATTAGTTACTTGGATTCAGTTCACTTCCGCGGTGACACACGCGATGTAAACAACAAACCCAACAAACCCGATCATTGACTATATAGGGACTGCCACTATTATATGTGTGGTAAACGTGTTGACCAGAAAGAATTACTGGTAGTACCTCGATTAATAATTATCAGCAGTTCCAAGTGGAAAAAGGTATTAATGAAACCCTCTACAATGCCTTTAAACACCAGTTGTCTGGATGGAGTGTCAATGTTGTCCATGTAATTGTGGGATTGCATTAGTGGGAATCTATGAACGGAAAAGTTTTGTTTGTATGTAAAACGTTGTCACGGTAACTTTTTATTTTGTGGAAACGGGGGAACTGAGAGCACCTTCACTACGCGTTTACCTCAAATGTGAACTGCAGATTGATAACAATAAATAAATGTGTCAGTAATTCGTTCGCAACAGCACATTTGCCGCGTGCGTAGGGTTGCGACCCCTATTTATTCAGTAATGTGGCTCGTCTGCAGTGATAATTAATTAATTACGCGGGTGACTCGATGCAACAAAATACAGGCTATTACTTGAAACGAAGGGTTGGTTCCTATCCTCCATATAATTGTGTTTCATCTGACTTTCACGATTAGAGAGCTGATTCGCTGTTCATACTCTTGTCTGTATAATCAATTTCGAAGGAATTTATGTATTGAAAATTGTGATCCCAGCTGAACAGTAAAACGTTCAGTTTAAGCCAAAGCAGAACGTAAGTTGATAACTTCAACAGTCATAGGGTCTGCTAACATGGCCTATTCGCCATGATCAGTGTTCACATGAATAAGGTATAAAGTGGTGTCCTAATGCCATCTCTGCCATACATAACGTGACCATTCTTTTTTTCCCCTCAAAACGGGACACTAGTCAGTTTGCATCTGTGAGTAGGTAGATTGAAAAAAAACATGTTATCAGGATAAATACGTATATTACTTATGTTTTTTTTTCAGAAGAACAAATTTGCTTTAATATATTTGGTGATTATTTTAAGTAGGAGTAAAATTCCTGGCAGGTTTTTTTTTTTAAATATTCGCATTTGTGATCAACATCGCTATAAGTACTGAAAGTTGCAGTTGGGTCTTTTCAGCGGTCCACAACTTGTTCGTGAGCGAGAACACGCGCTCTACTGGTGCATTTGTACCAGGCAGACAAAGGATATATTCAACAACTATACGAATGTACGTATGATTGAGATTATTGTTGGCGAAGTGTTTAAATAACTCTACCCAACGATTTTCTGTTGGAAGGTTCAACGTATTACATTCTGACAATTTTTGCGGCGTAATATATTTTGAAATAAGCGAATATTAATTTATTATTTCTGAGCTCGTAAGTAGGCATAAGTATACAGACTCATGAGCTTACGCTGGAGAACAATCGACGAATAATGCGTGCGTCAGAGAGTCGCGCATGAGGGAGGAAGCGGGGGAAGGGGGGGGGGACCACACTGCGACAAAATACGAGCGAGAAGTCATTTGACAACCGCGGATAAAGCAGCATTCAGACGTTTCAATTCGTATGGTAAATTTACAGTTTTGAAATGATTTTTATGATTAGCAAATAAATATTTTTGCTAGCTTGATAAAAACGGGACATTTGGGTGTCCCTGAAGCTTTCATCGGGGACAACGGGACAGAGTGCTGAATAACGGGACTGTCCCGTTCAAAACGGGACGTATGGTCACGTTAGCCATACAGCACTAGTATCAAGCGCCTGCAGAAGTTGGTGACGCTTTTTTGCATTACGTAACTGTTGTACTAGTTGCATGCGGCAAGGGGCAAGGAACTATAAAAAAAAAAGTCGTTTTTAATGTTATTGCATGCAAATTAAAGAACTTCCTCACATGTCGTAACTGAAAGAATTCATTAAAATGCAGGATACACATATGCCAAATTATACATCAAGCGAACATTTCTGAACAGTAGCCCACAGTAGACGAAATGAAAACTTTTATCGATATTATGAAAAATAATACGCCAGTTGGTGTAACCATAATAATATTCAAATAGTCATTTTGTAATCATTATTTTATGACGCTTTCTGTTAATCCCAAAAACATTAAATTTTGCAAGGGTTACTATTATAAGCTGTAAATTCAGTCATTGCGGTTTTAATTAAACATCATAAAATGTCGGTAGATATGAATTAATAAATAACAACTTTTTCATTGCTCAAAGTTACAAAAAAAGTGTGCAAGATTTTTGGTCGAAGAAAATAAAGTATAGGCTATTCACGGTAAAGTGAGCACTTTTGAAAGCCCTCTCATTTGGAATAATAGTCAATACATATATTTTATTTTAGACTTAGACGTTAACTTCCCAGTGCGGTGGAATATATACACTGTGTTTATTACTTACATGACAATATTTATGTAAAAAGTTGGTTAAGTGATGAAAAATGGCTGAAAGTAAACAGTAACTAGGGCCTCAAAAGTGCTCACTTTACCGTGAACAGCCTATAATGTTATGGACAGTACTTCGTAACCAGACACACCTTCCTCTTCACAACAACAAATACTTCTCATACGCCCTTACTGGCAAACCTGGAACACAAGTTTACAGCACACGTTACACAAAATATTTAATATTGTGACAATCGGGTATATGGTTCCCAAAAAATATTAAAGATTGCAACGTTTTGGGTCGGGATTTTCGACTTCAGCATTGTTCATCCCGAAAAAAAACATGATCTGTCCCTCTGCAGGCGCCGACTATTCCCGGCGTTGTTGACACCACCGAAAACAGCAATAAGGGATGTAATCACCAATCTTCAAGAAGAATTTAGACTAGGGCTCTCCAAATTTAGTCATACCTTGAAGGACGTATAGGTGTTTATCTCCAGAGCGAGTCCCAAAACATACGCAAATAAAATGCTGAATTTGGCTGTTTATGGTATACAATTAGAATGTTCATAATCAACATTGTTATTTTTAAACACATTAAAATTAAAAATGTATACACTTTCAACGATATCTCACTGACAAAACTAACAAGAATACTAAATCCTAAAAAAAATCGTGAACCGTTATTCAGTGTGATAACTGACGTTGCCAGTCGCAGAAGATGTGACATTATGGCGTGTGACCAAAAATTGTCACCAAAGTGACCAAGACAATTGTAATCATGTAATCATCTATGACCAAAAGCATTGAAATACTATTAAATGTAACAAAACATGAGCAGAATGTCTAACACAGTAAAAGATACATTAATGCAACCAAATACGAATGAGCATGTGACCGAACTTGGTACTGCAACTGAGAATGAACAAACATTATCTAATGTGAATGGATGTGATTGAATATTTACTGTGCATGGCCGATTAAATCAAAATGTAACTTTAACTTACAAGATGTGACCGAAAAAGACCATATTTGGTCCTGCATAACCTAATGTACCTAATGCTGATCAAGCCATAACCTACCATGACCTAATGCAGCTTGATGATTGTGAAGTTAATGGAATGTGACCAAACATTTCTAGCTGCACACAAATCAAGCCATATGCAACCACATGTAACCAAATGAGATCGAAGGCCACTAATATTCTCCTAACTTCGGCTAACTAAAAAATTATCTAATTAACTCTAACTCTTTTCTCTCATTTTGTGTGGGGAAATTCCACTTTATCCACGTGCCAGCCATGTGAAACTGTGTAGTTGTGAGAAATTTAAATGAGTTGCTAATAGGAAAATTCATACTCTAATGTATACAGTATAAAACAAGAAACACCAACACCAGTGGCTATAAATTAAAATACTTCACTCGCAAAACAACGTCTGTTTTTAAGAACTATTTTTATCAATTCGCTGCCAACTTAACTGCAAGCCTGCATGATAGTGTGTAATGTAGTACACATGTTGCTATGTGCAGCTGATTTTTGAGAATGGTTTCTTCTTTCAAAAGTGCTCACTTTACCGTGAACAGCCTATACATATTACGGAACCTACGGCTGCAAAATATTATTTTCTGTTAGACTGTGTAAATACACTTCTAAGCATGGAGTGACTGCCGATAGTGACATTAATTTTGTGGTCGTTCTCAGTACATTTCTTTGAGTGCACACATATTTTAATTAGCTTCTTCGAAAAACTCGGGAGGGTTAAAGATAATATAAATAATATTGTTTTGTGTTGCTAAAATGGTTTATAATTCATTCTGTCATTACGATTCTCATTGGGCTACAGGATTGCTGCATGGCCTAGGTATTTCACCTGTGGACCAGTCAACTGTCATACCCAACTGATTCCTACCAAGTTTGGTACCAAAGTAGGGCTAAAGGAGAAAACGTATATTCGTGGACATTTTGTCTACACCAAACATTTATTAAAATAGAAGCGGTAAAATGAGTGTTTTGTTTTATATATTAAATTGTGGCATTATTGAAACCATACAAAATTTCTATATTGCCATTTAATGAAAACACTAATTCTTAAAATTATGCTTTCTTTCTCCTGTAATTTTAACAGATAACAACACCAAAATGAAATAATTTTTCTTCCTTGTGTTAGAATCAACATATCTGGCAGATTCTCATAAAATTGCTTACGAAGTTTCTTTAGTGCACTAGAGCGTAAGCCAGCCTACATTTTCGGATTGGGTAAAATATCGTATGCTTTATTCATCCAAACAGCTACCCATTTGGACTACTGGGGTGAATTGACATACGCAGTGCATTCAATAAATTAGTGAACTGGTACCCCGAGTGTAGGTAGCCACGCACCACGACCAAGGTCAACAAGTTCGTGGACTGGCCGCAAAGTGTCGTTGTGGTGCACTACAGCAGATAGGTTGCACCCAAGGAACAGTTTACTGTATACATCCTCCTTGGTTGTACCGCGGGCAGTTGCGTGCAGACGTACAGTGGTAGAAGAACAACGTCCTCAGTTGTGAAGGTTAGTTTGGTATATCTACGTATAGCATGTATATACAAACATTTCACACCAAGGAATTGAACCTAGAACCTATCACACTATATTCGATGTTCATACAACTATATTACGGAGACCAGTATGTACGATATTAGCTAACGATCTACCAGATGCCTAACGTCTCATTTTGAAACCACTTTCTTTAATATTTGCAATAAACCTTCTTTTCAACGTTTTCTTCAAGGACGTATAAATCCTTGTGAACCAATCTAGACATTGGTCGACTTTATAGTGTCACTTGCGGAATACAAGTTTCCGAACTCTATACCCGGGTAAATTATTTACTGTGGTTCCCCTCACCCCCCTCATTATCCACCTGCATGCAGCGGGGATTTAACTAATCGTAAATTAATAATTAATTATCACTAAAAATGTTTTAATAGTGCATGTGGTCATGGTTACACAGTATTTTTTAACTCCTTCCACAAAAAGGTTCTGAACATAAAACAAAAGAAACACACTAACATAATGCGAGGAATTACAATTTACTGCTCATAACGTGGTCAATGAGATTTTGTTATTACCCCTTCAATACCCAAAGCCCTCATACATAAATTATTTTCAAGGAAACTATTATGAGACTGGTTTTAGACAGCATACATATTGGTTTTAAAACCACAAGAATTCCCCTACGATGGAAACAACACACGCAGTAAAACTCAGTTGGACAACTTGTGCGAATCTGCTTCTACACGAGCAACCCACAAATGGTTTACGTGCAGTCAACCAGTCAACCTCCGCAATGCGCCCGCAGATGCACGTGGCGCACACGTTGCCCCTTGACTGTCCGCGCAGTTGGCCACTTCTTGGCCACTGTTCGGACAACTTCCATGTAGCAAAATACAATATGCCCTAAAGCGGCCGACTTAAGCGTTGCCTACTGTACCGCAAACATACAGGCACCATCAGTTGGCCATGAGTGGCAGCAGTGGCCCTCTGGCTTACTGCTTCTGGCCTGCCATAAGTTAACTAATTGTCGTTAGTCAACTGTTATCAAGCCACTTGTGGTCCAGCTATTCACCACTTGTAGCCCAGCTATTTGACATTTGTGGCTTACTTAAAGCAGCTTGTCATACACTTTCGAAACCAAAATATAATTTGGTTTTGCCCAAATAAAAATTATTTATGTATTACCCATCTTCTTAACGTAATATCTTTAGCATTATTTCAGAATCGGTAAATTTCTTTAGAAGAACATAGAATGCAACTCACAACCCTCCAGTGGACAGTCTATAATGCTACCGACTAACATACCAGGTTTTCATGTCGAACTTTTTATGGAAATGTGAATACTTTTCAAACATAAAAGTTGCATTATTAACTTTTCTATAGGCACAACTTTTTTTTGTATCAAGAGTCAATACTGGGATTTGCATGTTTTATTTAAAATACTAGTATTTAACTTTCAGGCTACTTTTAGTTGGTTTTAAAAGAAAAATGGGTGTGTGTACTTATGCGCGCGCATTATAAGTTATACTTCTTTGGTGTGAATAAAATAAAATTTTATTATGTTGACGCGTGCTGCATATTGTTAGTATTCTGAAGCACTGCTGTCACATCCCCCACCATCTTAAACCCGCATCCCCAATCTGGGGCCCCAGTAGAAACATGCCACGAGACACGTGCTGCGAGGCCAGGTCGGCCCGGGGGGTGGACAGACAGTTGACACGCACGGGGGAAAAATGCCGAGTTAAGCTAGCAGTTCACCGACGAGGGAGTTAGACGACGGGCGGCGGCTAGAATATCACCGACGCACCCTGAATGAGATACGTAGGAAGGCGGGCGGCACCTATAGTGGAGATATGCGAGAAAAGGCTGACGGTAATGGGCGAAATCACCGCGGGTCCCCCCTTCCCGAGTAAGATTTGTGAGAAAATGGACACGTGCTGAGGTAATGCAGAGGCAAGCTAGAGTTTCGCCGACGCACCTCTAGTTAGACGAGTAAGAAGGGCTGACAGTGTTTGGCAGTATGGCCGCACCCCCCCTTCCCACAACGAGTGCGACACATGTGAGGATCTGGGAGGTCATCAAAGGGGGTTTAAGAGGCTGGACACATGGAGGAAGTGGACAGTTGCAACCTGGTGCCGAGAGGCGGCAGCCGGGGGTGGGGGCTCACCAGGAGCACCAGGCCGGGACGCGAAGTTAGTGAGTCGTGTCGTGAGAGTCGTCGAGGAGTGAACCCCGGAACAGTCAGTCAGTCGAGTGAATCAGTCGAGTCAGTCGTGTAGAGCAGTCAGTCGAGGCTGTGGAGTGGACCCCGGCAGGGTAAGTCAGTGGTGTAAAGTCAGTTGTGTCGTGGGGTCGCCAAGGAGCGAACCCCGCAACAGTCAGTCATGGAGAGCCGTCATCGAGACTGCTGTATCCATCACGCCAACGAGACGAAGCCGAGGGCCTGTGAAGGGCCGCTCAGCTAACTGGACCTAAACCTACCGCTGGAACAACCAGAAGTGTAAATACAGCTAAGTACGAGCGTCCGTCGCTCAGGGACCTTCTCCGAGGACTAGCATTCCCTCCACGATATCAGAAGCAGTTAGCACGAGTGCTGTAATTCGCCTTTAAGGCCCCCAACTCGCGGGTTACCGTCTCGAAGGTGTCTATGTTTGTATTTTTATGTTTTAACCAAGAGATATCAAGTTGTTATTTACCCCTATTCAACATCCAAGGCACTCATAGTCTGTGCCTGGTAAAGGTAACTTGTACCCTACGAACCATCCTGTATACCACAGATGGCGAGTAGCATCAATTTATGTTACCATTTCACACTTATATTCATTCCGATCTTATCCCATATCATAATTGAATTCAAACTATATAAATTAAATGTTTTTTTCAATTTGCTTATTACATGAACTGATTTTCTGTCGGTTTGAAATATAACCACGTGCTATGTTATGTACTTTTGTGTATTTGAGGTTAATTTTAGTATAATTAACATTAAATACTTGAAAACACTTTCAAAATTTTATTATACAATTTTTGTTACTTACAAATTTTTCGTGGCACAATGTAAGTAAAATGAATTAATAAGATATGTATATATATATATATATATATTCACAATGCATTAATAATTTAAATTAAATGTTTTTAAATTTGCTTATTACATGACCTGATTTTTGGTCGGTTTTAAATATAAACATGTGATAAGTTGTGTACCCTGCATTTGTAAACAGCTAGACGATACACGCATGCGCGTTGGGTCATACCCCTACCACATTTACTGTCAAATTTCGTTACACTGTGCGCACGCAACTATATGCGCATGCGCATTGGGTCATACCCCTACCACGTTCACTGTCGAATTTCGTTACACCGTGGGCGTGCAACTTTCGTTGCACACTTAATTTTAACCCTCAACATGCCAAAAGAAGTATAACTTAAAAACTAAAGAATTATTTTACACGTCACGATTCGCAAGTTTCCGGGCTAGAAATTATTTTTTCCTATTACTAGTAATGTCACGTGATAATTTTACGTCACATATGCATGAAATACAAAAAAACGACGTGAATTTACATATTATATTTGCTATTTGACAACGGCATATAGTTAGCAGTCAGTATGCCATAAATGGCCCATACACTTGCTAATAATGTTTCGTTCCCAGCAGTAAAGCCATCCGTAAACGATACCCGGCTGGCTGGAAGAAGACCGCCTCGCCTCTCCACACACTGTGGACCTGGACAGCCTGCTGGGCGGGGGAGGGGGTCCCTCTTCCATCTCTCGTTCAGATTAGATCTCCGGGCTGCTGTCTCATCCCACAGATTGGTTGTGGTCTCCCGTGGTACTGCCTCGCTGCGCTGAGGTTTGCTGGGGTTCGACTCTCTGCCGATGTCTCTCCACTTT
>NQII01003898.1:12267-72760 GCA_002778355.1 Clitarchus hookeri
CTTGCGTGCCTGATTCCAGGTCGCCCACAGTGCATATTTTCCTCACCCTTTCATTTAGGCCGGACACGCAGGGTGGCTCGGAGTCCCGGCTAGGGCATTTCCTGACTCTCGCCTCTGGTGAGTCGCCTTCCCTGTTCCAAGGGGGGAGTTCCAGGTGGCTTTTTCCTTTTCGGCGGCTATCCAGGCTTTTATGGTTGGGCAATCGTGGTGGAGGTGCCTCTCGGGACAGTACCAGCACTGGGGCCGGCTCTTTCTTACGCTTTTGTTGGGTAGGTTATTTTGTATTGTTCGCTCTGGACGGACAGCAGGAGGGCGCATGGGGAGGTGGGTCCCGTCCTTTACTGCACGCATTTTCTGGTAATTGATCTCCGCCTCTCTCGCCCTCTCTATGAGTTCCTCTATTCCTGTTGCCCATGGATGGCGAAGGACACTCCGTAGGGCCGGTATTAATAGCCTCGTAAGTATACAACTCCCTTCGCTTCCGTTCCTCCTGGCGCTATGCGCACGTACATTTGTGCCTTCCTCCTAATAAAGATTTCTACTTCTTCCTCGTTCTGTTGTTGCTGGGTGTAGAACTCGGTTCGTAGCCCAGTTATAACCTCTCCTCCTGCGAACTCCCTGCTCAGTCGGGCAGAAAATTGTTCCCACATCGTTATGAACTCCTATACCTGTCCCACCAGCTGAGGGCGGCTTGTTTCAATTGTTCGCATGCCTTCTGTACCCACCGCTTCCTGGGAACACCACCGGTCCAGAACTCGTGTTCGCAATTCTGTACGAATAGTTCTGGATCTCCGTGGGGTCTTCCTGCGAACTCCGGCAGGATCATTTCCTCCACTATCCCTTGTCCTCCCTCTGCCCGGGTGCCACGGGTTTGGTCCGCGTTTGAAGGGAGCTCCCAGTTTTTCCGTTTTTGGCATACCCCGCACTGGTATACCCAGCATCTCGTGCCCTTGGCCCCCTCGGGCCACCCTATACATAGGTTGTGGAATACCTGTGTACAGGTAGCGCACCGAGTCAGGTGCGTGTTGTGCCCCGGGCAATTCAGGAGGTCGCACTGTGTCTGCGGCTCCTGACATCAAGGCACTGGTACCCCGTTCCTTGTGTCGGCCGGGAAACATCTGGCCAGCCGATACATTGGTTGCATTGCCACTGTGGGCAATTGCGGCACTGTACTATGTATAGCCCCGTGCCTTGGCATCGTGGGGCTCTGCGCTGCTCCCTCGTTTCCCCCCTGCTTTCGATATGCGTTTGTATGTTATTTGGGGATGTCTCTGTCCTTATCTCGTCACCTTCTTCCTGGGTCTTCGCTCTCCGCCTTTCTTCTGAACTCTGCGCATGCCTGCGGCTTGCCATTCTTTTCTGGTTTATTACCTCGTTCCCTTCTCGGTTCTACTGTCGTTGGAGGGCGCCATGGGTTTAATTTTATGACTACCCGAAGTCGTGAATACGCTAGCTGCTCGGTCGGGGCGAGATCTCTTTTTTCCCGGGTACTTAGACTGTTCTTGCCTCCGTCTATACAGACTTCGGGGTGCCCCTTAGTTGGACGCCAAAAATTGATACCTGCCCAGTGCTAGATGCAGCTGCTACGCCACATGTTCATTCTGCGTCGGGATCCTGGCGTCATTCTTCTAGCACGCTCGCCCCCCTTAATATTTATTGCGGTAGCCTGCCTGTAAGTTTCGCCAGAGTGTGCCTTCTGACGAAGAAATATCTTTAGGGACGCGGGACGCATCAATTGTACATATACATTCACACATACGCACATAAACGTATATACACATACACTCATATCCATACTCGCCTAAACACATAAACATGTATATACAAGCCACACGCATACATGCATGCGTGTACTTTCCTAAATGCATGCGTAAATTCATAGGGCCTACATATATACGTACATACATACTCACATACACGTAGTATTGTGGTGAGCGTTTTAAAGACGCGGTTTTACTAGGTGTGGTCGGTGTTAGATAACAAGCGAAAGAAGTTTGTTTGATGACCCCATTTAGTCATTGCAGCAGAGCGCGATTAACATTGTAAACTGTCATAATCTTCAGTGCGGTATGAATGTGTGGGTTCCCTCTGAACAGCGAGTTGCCTTGCAAACACACAGATAAAGTATGTGTTCTCAAATACTGAAATTACTGAGAAAGTGAGTAACCTGTGCATAAAGTACCGTCGTCTATTGTAATTGTTAGTTAAATCGTAACATTTATAATACAATTAGAAAATGTTTAATGCGCCCACCATCTATTTTTTTTGTGAAACGCTGTTCAGAATAAACATATTCAATTAATTTTTTTCGCTAATGAGTTTTAAACTAAAACGAATTAGTATTCAATCTGACTGATAATTATATTACACAATTACTTTTTCTTGGGAAAAAATTCACATTTTTTTTTTCGATTATGCTTTGGCACATACTTATTAGTTGCGTTTATATGATAGCCAGTTCTGGAAGTTATGATTTATAGATATTGGCAGCATAATATTTTACTCAGCAAACCTACGAGTAGTAGTGACTCCATTGGTCCTCTGCCATGTTAGGCATATTACGCACCCCAGCCAGAGCGGAATACGCCGCTCTTTGAGGTAACCGTCTGGACACGTAAACCCATTTCGTCGCTCAAGATGAAACAGTTGTGCTTGCACAGTGATTAGCGACGTGGTGGTAGCCGCGAGGACTTGTCTTACGAAATGCCTTGGTGTTAGCACTCGGCTGCTCGCCGGACGTCAACACCAGAACGGTTGAAGAAGTCTGTGATGCTTGTGTAGAGGAAGAGTGACGAAGGTGACTTAAAAAAACATACTTGCTTCTTCTCTTACATTGCCCCTTTATTCGACAGATTCGTATTTTTCACGCACCATATGTCTCCATTGCTGCACCTTTAATGTCGCCTCACTGAAATATAGCAGAAAATAAATGAATGCAGTCTGCAATCTGCGGTTGGGATGGGCGGATGTGAGCATCATGCAATCAATCGATACCTTCGATTTTCAAGATATTTCGATTAAATACATCGATTAAGTGTACTGAAATAATTGATAATTCGATTAAATATATCGATTAAGTGTACTGAAATAATTAATAATTCGATCAAATTTTCTTTTTAATAAGTACTTTTAGGAATCAATAATGCATATTCTCATGGTCACTCAATTTTAAAGAGTATGTCATAATGTTTTACAACAACTTTAGCACAAATTCATAAATACGTATTTACAATTTGTTGGTGTAGCAAACAAACAATATGTTTTACAAATACAGCAGTAAATGTGTTTATTTTGAAAAATGTTTGTCATGAAGTGAACTGAGGAGCACTGATTTATACAGTCTTTTCCTAGTTAGTCTGGAACGACATGATGTTGGTTTCTTAGGTGCCGTAGCTATGCTATTTAACTAATTATAATTAAGAAACAACACACTTTTACACACAGTTTCTCATGATAATCACAAAGGAAAGAGGATAAAAATGCTCCCAAACACAAAAAAATGACTATAATACAGTGATGGTAACAGGTTAAAAGCAAGTGTCCCAANAGGATAAAAATGCTCCCAAACACAAAAAAATGACTATAATACAGTGATGGTAACAGGTTAAAAGCAAGTGTCCCAATATAATTAGCAAAATTTCCCTTTTTCAAATAAGATTTCCTTCAGATCAAATGTTTTCATTCAGTGCATAAAACAAGTACCCAAAAAGTAACTTGAAATGTTAGAAAAGAAACAAGAAAATTAATCGAAAGAGTAACCGATTATTAAAAATCTGTTATTGCGATATTTCAGTGGTCAATTATAACTATAATTACAATTGATAGATTAATTGCAATTAATCGCCAATCACCTGCGGAAATTACAGGTTCATATTTATACGAGAGGTGTGCAGGTAGCTTGAAGTGACGATTCACCTGCTAGGAAAAGAATCCGCACTAACAAAAAGAACTGAAAACATTTTAAAGCAAGGACGTGTTACCTTTTTTTAAACATCAAAGCATACTTCGCAACTTCTGAGAGACTGTATCTTTACTGTGGTGATGTATATCTAGTGCGAAATCTTGGCTTATAAGCGGCACCTCAAAGAAAGCTCACGCAACAACAATAAACATTTTACCCACGACCGTAAATCTTGAGTCATCTTTCAGAAAAAACGTAGTCATCTTCTATTGTTTATAGACTGATAGCTAAACTTTAGACTTTGTACGACATAGATTGGCATGACACGTGACCAAGGAAAGTACCTACAGTAAAGCCATGAAGCAATGTTGAAACTATAGAGAAAAATCAAAACGTTTATAAAAATAAGAAGAACTGTTTATTTGCGCATTCCGAGGAATGTTTTGCAGGCGTGACGTCAACCTCTCACTTATTCGTTACTATCTGCTTCAAAATTGGCCTTAGGCCTATACTAAACTAATCCGGATAAATTTTGAAACTACCATACACAACCATGGGTGTTAGTGAATGCCTATTTAATGCGCATTAGGAGTTCTTGCATGTCTGGGATTAATTCTGGATTCTTCAGTATCACACACCAGGAATTTAGGGNTTAATGCGCATTAGGAGTTCTTGCATGTCTGGGATTAATTCTGGATTCTTCAGTATCACACACCAGGAATTTAGGTGACAAATGATCTTAATTTGTTCTCAATTGGTCAGTAGTCCTGCAGTTTATGGATGAAGGGTGGCCTTTTTTCAAAGGCCGATACGAGGCCCCATCTTGGCAGCACGAGCATGTCTCGTATACTGAACCACAGAATGACTTGTGCGAAGCACAGAGATTCTATGCACTTTCACCGCTTGCAAACACTATTGTACGATATAAACTATGCAGGCAATAATTGTTTGGTTGTGGTTTTATTTTTATCATTTCGGTTGTGTGCAATTTTTAAAAAGTTAAAAATTCTTTAATTACGCCTACTGTTAAAAAAAATTTATTAAAAACTGTTTATCTAAATAATAGAAAATATATGACGGTACTTTTAAAAAAGAATGCATTGAAAAAAATTTACAGGCCATTTTTAAAACAGGTTTTCAGTGTAGCAACAATTAAACTTCAGTGCCAGCTTCAAAACTTACTGTGATTTATTGCAGTTACGTATGTCGCAGGAGCAATATTAAGGCTCTTGGCTAAAGTTATGTTGAAGGCACTATCATCCGTGTGCTATAAATACATATATTGAGCTGTAGGGATTATACTTTCAGTTGCAAATACAATCATCGCAATGATATTATATACAACTATGTTGACATTAAATAACTATCGATGTCTGCTGATACTTTTAATGGTACGACACTCGTATATTTGAAGTGCTTGTTTTGAGACTTTGGAAATATTTGGCAGATAAATTTGGTTCTTGCAGCCTTGTATTGTTCTCGGCGTAGGTAAACAAGACAAAGAATGGGAAGAAGGCTTAAATACACGGCTTAAGGGCGGGATTACGATGACTTCATATTTCTCGTAATATGTAAGAAGTAACACGTTTACGTAAGCCGGCTGCACCTTGGCTAATGAGTTTCAAGGAGACCTATCACAATCATTTCACATAACGCACACGTGATGGAAAAATCTTGTCAATGTCTAGCTTTTGCGTGATACGTATTACGTGACTTTGCACGACGTGATCTCGCTTACCAATTGCAACAGGGACGATGTTGTGTTATCGTTGCTTTTAATGGGTTTGTTTTTATTTTCGCAATGTTGTCTGCTCACTTTTAAAATTAATTTACCGCATATATAATTTTCTCCCGGAAATAAGGACGAAAAAGTAACAGAAGTTAAATTTCCATTATTTTTTGCGCTTTAATTTTTTTAATACTTAGGAAGTTTTTCATTGCCACAGTTTTTTAATTACTTTTCTCAGAGGTGTAAAAATTCTTACATGGAAGGCAGAATGATTACCATTAGGTTTGCAATTTTTAGTATAGCTACTTCATGAAACACAATTGCATTTCGTTATGGAGGTTATATCGATATCCTAGTTGTTTTCAAAGTTTGTATAAATTATGAACGCCTACTTTCGCAACCTGTTCTAGCCACATCAATGTTAAAACACAAATACGCCCGTATAAATTGAATTTTTACAGTATTCTATCTTAGTAGTAACAATACTCATCACCGACAATTTTATTCAGTCACAAAGGTTACGTGCTTACGTGAAGCATCTTAATATTTCTTCCAAAAAGACCACGTTTCACGTGCCAATAAAATTGCAGTGTTATGAGTGTTACGTGTAACGCGAAGTGATCGTAATCCCGGCAAAAGAAAGAGGTCCAACGGTCAACGCCACGATCCAGCCACGACTAGGCCGTGTTAGTGTGATGAACGCAGAGTGAAGGCCACCGTTGCGTTGTTCGAAATCCACAAATCAGCACTCCCCTGCAACGGGGAGTGAATGTATACTGTAAATAAATTCCTAGCAAACTTGTTAAACTGTAATGGAAGTTTTTAATCTACACATGGAATGCAAATAATATCACGCATCAGGCTGCAAATGTAGGAATGTTGAGCGTCTCTATTACACAGTTGGAACTTTCCTAAACATTCGACTCCATCTTCATTTAATTGTGTTCAAAGTTTCTGCGTACAAAATCTGGAGAACAAAGTGTTGCTATCATGCATGTTGGACAAGTTGCATAGGTCGTAGGCGCGCCACACTAAATTATTACATACGCAGCGTTGCCCGCCTACTTCCTATGCGACTTATCCTACCCGTATGATCACACCGCCTTGTTCTCCAGGTACTGTACACCGCTACTTTGAAAACAATTAAATGATATAAAATAAATGTTTCCGTATATAGGTGTATAGGGCTTTCGTGTTATTATTCGTCCAAAGAAGCTACGTATGGAGNTATAAAATAAATGTTTCCGTATATAGGTGTATAGGGCTTTCGTGTTATTATTCGTCCAAAGAAGCTACGTATGGAGTTTGGGCACTAAGTTTCCGAACATCCTGCAAGCAGGTAGCGGCAGTGCCATTTATTTTCCCAATGCCGATTTCAAAAGTGCTTAATGAACCGAGAAGAGTGTATAATTGTTCGACCCGGCCATAGACCGAGCTCGGGAATCCGTAAACCAGGTGTCGGCAACCTCGCCAGCTAAGCCACCTCGGCGGTCGTGCGGGAGCAACGCGAGTTATTAACAAGGCAAAGAGGATTAACGTGGGGGCAATACACGCCGCAGAGTAAATGTTTATCCGCCCTGGCAGCTGCGGGAGGGAGGTGGCATGACCGCCAGACGTCGAGAGGAACTCGGCGAAAAGTAGTACGAAGGGGAAGGGGGTGTATCCGCTAGCGTGACGCGGTAATCCTCCGCGCCACACAGCGCGACAACTCGCGTCAACCGAGTTATTGCTGGCGTCTAGCGGCGACAAGCGGCTAACACGCGCTGCCACTGTCGTGTACGTATACTCTATTCGCGGTTTCTTTAAACTTTTTGAATCATACTTTTTTTAAAATCGCCCCATTTATGACGTGTTTGGTTGTTTCCTAAATGTGTCATCTANAAACTTTTTGAATCATACTTTTTTTAAAATCGCCCCATTTATGACGTGTTTGGTTGTTTCCTAAATGTGTCATCTGGCTATTTATAATGCTGTTTACATAAAAGTATCATATTTTTGATTAAGTAGCACTTTTATTTATATTTTATCAAAACATTATAGTATTTAATTTTCAATTAATACCAATGAAACAGAGAGAAGATTGGCGTGTTGATAATGCCGGGCAAGAAATAGTTCTTTTGCATAATATTTCTACAATGTGGTGCGTTGTCCCTTTAGTGTAAATTTCTAGACTTGGTTAAGCTGTTTTGCACGAGACGGAGCAATGGTTTCAAAGAAAGTAGAACCTAAGCAGGGCTTCAGAAAAGTTGAAAATAACAGCGAACGGAATATATAGGCTGCTTNAAACTTTTTGAATCATACTTTTTTTAAAATCGCCCCATTTATGACGTGTTTGGTTGTTTCCTAAATGTGTCATCTAGCTATTTATAATGCTGTTTACACAAAAGTATCATATTTTTGATTAAGTAGCACTTTTATTTATATTTTATCAAAACATTATAGTATTTAATTTTCAATTAATACCAATGAAACAGAGAGAAGATTGGCGTGTTGATAATGCCGGGCAAGAAATAGTTCTTTTGCATAATATTTCTACACTGTGTGAACACGAATGTGGTGCGTTGTCTATTTAGTGTAAATTTCTAGACTTGGTTAAGCTGTTTTGCACGAGACGGAGCAATAGTTTCAAAGAAAGTAGAACCTAAGCAGGGCTTCAGAAAAGTTGAAAATAACAGCGAACGGAATATATAGGCTGCTTGCTATAAACTGATCCCTTTGGAAAGCCTTGCTTAAGACCTACTTGTATGCACATTGTGTACAGTTCATTCCTGGTAACTTCAATTTTTCTTAAGCACTGCTAAAGTTCTACTTTCATGCTATTTCTCCATCTCATGCGTAGAAAGATTACATCAAAGGGACAGCACACAGCTTTGTGAGCATTTTGTTTAATAGCATTTTGCATGAGAACTATTTCTTACTAGGCATTACCAACACACCTTTTTTATNTTTGTGAGCATTTTGTTTAATAGCATTTTGCATGAGAACTATTTCTTACTAGGCATTACCAACACACCTTTTTTATCTCTGTTTTAAGTCATATTGACAATAAATAAAACATCTAAATTTATGATGACATAAAAGTCCAGTTCAACGAAAAAAAAAAGATAATTTTATGTTAACAGATGTATAAAACGTTTATGATACACGACATATTTAGGAAACAGCCGAACACATCATTATAAGGAGTAATTTTTCAAAATGTTGATTAAAAAAGCGTGAAGATACTGCGAATAGATTATAATCTTGCGCGAGCATACGCATAAGTCTGAAAAAATACTGTTGCGAAGTCGAGAAGCACAGGAGAGATAAGGACAACACTGCTATTTACTAATGCAAACAGATTTATAGATATAAAATGTAAAGGGAAATAGTTATAAGCACTTACCAACCTTCGCATTCACAAATAACAAAAGCGTTGGGTTATGTACGCTGTGTTACACGATGCTAGTCAAGACTAAACCGTCCTGGTTAGTACAACAGGATAGCAAACGACTTCCTTACGAAACGAAGATGACAATTCGACCACTGATCTTCTTTACACCCGTTCATCTTTCAGTTTTGGAGGTGCCTGGTTTTTTCTTTTGCTGCTGCTCTCTCCCGATGTGTCTTACACCAGCTCCTGGAATGGGAAGTATCTGTAATGGTAGCACTACCTTGAAAAAACACTAGGCGTGGGAGGCAGCCAATTCGAGCACCCACAACATTGCCAGAGCATGCATCGTGTTGCAAAAAACAGTAGGTGTTGAAGGAAATATAAGTGACGCGGAAATTTACTATAGGAAGTGTGAGCCATACAGACCTACAAAAGTCGTAAACAACAAACATGTACCACCAACATGTTAAGTGGAAAAAGAAGATGTTACAACTAATCAGGACGGAGAGAAATATACATATTCTACTGAGGATGATGAAGTGCCAGCATCTGCAAAGCAAAAGCATAAATTTGTTATCCCTGTCGTTGTACTAATTTCGTGTCAATAAACAAAATCTCTCTCTAAAACACACATANGTTGTACTAATTTCGTGTCAATAAACAAAATCTCTCTCTAAAACACACATATATATATATATTAAATGTATTGCTGAAGATAAGGGCTGCTTGTAGATGAAGGCAGAAGAAATGTGGATTCAAACCCAGTTCTCTGGTCCAGAGGTATCTCATCTCGCAACAAACTCATCACAGAAGAACGCACACGCAGGCAGGTATCGTGAACCTTCTGCGAAGGAAGTCGTGTGGTATAGGTAGTTATTTTCTGAAGACCGCAATGACTTGTTCGGTAGACTCCTGATGTTGTTTCCATTGCAAAGAACCGGTCAGTGCAGAGATAAATTAAATTATTGATGAACTCAGAGCTAGAGGCTTTATTAAATAAATATTATGTATGTGTGTGATTTTGTTAAATATAGGAATAAATTCATAACTCTTCCCCAGACACTGCGGGCGCATACAGGCTTGGTATGATATCATCACCAGATTGTGGGTACCTAGTTTCAGTTATTTCATGAACCTTGAGGTTTTTGCATGATGTGTTCGGTACTTAAATACGTAGTTATAACACAGAAGTTTTAATTGCATATCATGTAGAATTTTTTTCCCTGTGAAATAATTGGGCTCACTATGGAATTGAACCTACACTACCTTATTCTCAAGGGCGGTTGCACTGTCTCCAGCGCTGCCAGGGTACATATGTTTTGGGAAGTCTGTAAATCAGAGTACATACATAGATGAAATGTATATGTTGTAGTGCTTTCTTACAAGTCATTTCAAAGTTGATGCATTTACAGTTATTTATATATAAATGGTAAGTATATGAAATAAGTACGTGTATGTAATATTTAAAACGAAATAAATAGTTTACCTCGTACTGTGTAATTACAGCCTTCTCGTAATGTGCAACTGCTGGTTTGCCACTCGGGAGCCTGATGCGTCTTTCTTGGCTACTGCTAGGTGCCAACCCTTCGACTTACCGAGACCTGCACGGTGCTGCCGAGACCTAGGCTGCCTTACAGATTTGCAAGATGTTAGTTGATTGCCCAAAGTCGGACATCTCGGATGCGTTCCGTTACTAGTGTTGTGAGTGTTGGCTGCAATCCGAATCTGAGGGTTTCGTTTCAATCGGTTCGTAATGAAGTCGTTTGCTATTGTGTTGTACTGAACAGGATGATCTGATCTTGACTAGTAACGTCTAACACATCGTACAGAACCCGACACTTGTGTAATATGTGATTGCTATGGCAGGTAAGTAATTGTAACTATTTTACTTTACATTTTGTTTTTATATCTGTTTGCATCAGTGTGTAGCAGAATTGTCCTTATCGCTCCTGTGCTTCTTGGCTTCGCAACAGTATTTCTTTAGTTTAATGTAATATATAGGGCTCGTTATTCACACACTATGCGTTGTTTGGTAAATGCTTATAACTATTTGCTATTAAACGTTTTTTTTAATGTTTGCATTAGCGCGTAGCAGTGACGTTTCTCTTGCGCTACTAATGGTTTAATTGTATGTTGTTTTGTGGCAAGAAAAGGAACACGGTCTTTACAAGTCTCGTAATGTGTATCGCATACTAATTTCTGAAGTTTGCCCTTGTGATCATTCGTTCTTTCTCATGTTCGCATGCATTATAGCTTTTACTAAATTTCTTGGCGTGATAGCAACACTGGTATCACTTTTATTGACTTTGGCTCCATTGCATATTTTTTATATATTGTGACTCGTTATGACATGCTCATGATGTACTTTCGTATATGATATCGTATCGGAAATGTTGTGTTACTTAATTTTTTTTTGCACTCTTTTGGTCTTAAAACGCACCATTTTCAACATCAGTTTTCTTATCGTTTTTCCGTAAAAAATNTTTTTTTTTGCACTCTTTTGGTCTTAAAACGCACCATTTTCAACATCAGTTTTCTTATCGTTTTTCCGTAAAAAATGCTGGTGAGAAAGGTTTGGTGGATTTTGGAGGAGTTTGGATATCAAATGGGAAATTTTGTGTTATTTTANAAAAAATGCTGGTGAGAAAGGTTTGGTGGATTTTGGAGGAGTTTGGATATCAAATGGGAAATTTTGTGTTATTTTATTATTATCAACATACTTTTGGTCGTAAAACGCACCGTTTAAAACTTACCCATTTGCTAATGTTTTTCCGGAAAAAATTCTGGTAAAATAGTTAGAAATGTTTGGTGGATTTTGGATATCATTTGGGAAATTTTGTGTACTTTTAATTTTGTCTGTACACTTCTGGTCGTAAAACGCCCCCTTTTCGATTTGTTAAATTTTTTATAATTTTTCCTTGAGAAACACTGGGAAAATAATAAGAAAAATTAAGTGGATAATGGTGAATTTTGGATATCATATCGAAAATTTTGTCCTGAAAATATTGCCTTCGTTCTATTGGTCGTAAAACGCACCGTTTACGACTTATTAATTTTTTTTTATAGTTTTCCGGGAAAAATTCTGGGCAATAGTGGAAAAGTTTTGGTGAATTTTGATGAATTTTGGATGCCATATGGGAAATTTTGTGTTTGTTTATTTTTGTCTGCGCACTTTTGGTCGTAAAAACGCACCGTTTTAGACTTTTCAATTTTTTTTATCGTTTATCCGGGAAAATTCCCGGGGAAATAGTGTGAAATAGTGGATTTCGGTGGATTTTGGATATGTCAATCTCGCAATTTGTCCGTGGTGTTTTTGTAACTTTCCCCGGCTGGTAGTTGTATTGTGAAAGAAAGGTGTCCCTTTCCTTGGTCCAGTTTGAACCCCCATTGCGTGAGGGGTTAACCGGAATCAGCCCTTGTCCAATGATGGGGCGTGACTAATTGGTCTCTTTCACACAGCGTCTTCAGAAAGCTGGTTATATCCAGGGAAGCAGCATTTTCCTATACTCAAAGCGNATTGGTCTCTTTCACACAGCGTCTTCAGAAAGCTGGTTATATCCAAGGGAAGCAGCATTTTCCTATACTCAAAGCATCCAAGTCAGAGGCCGATTACCCCTATACGCTGTTGAAGTCGACGTCATATCCTGTATCGTTGCCTAGCAACTGTTGTGCTCTATGCAAACAAAAGTGTGATCCAGTACTTTTCTACTTTATAGTACNCCTGTATCGTTGCCTAGCAACTGTTGTGCTCTATGCAAACAAAAGTGTGATCCAGTACTTTTCTACTTTATAGTACGAGTTTTCTTGTCTTTCGCAATATTTGCGTAATAGTATTCACGAAGGAGTGACGGTTAACTGTTTTGCGTTTGGCTGCAATCACAATAACATTAGAGAGATAAGTAAATTCTTTCGTTTCCCGAAAGACAAGGTTAAAATTATCGATGTGGATTCGCATGTGTCGTTACATATGAACTTGAAGTATATTTGAAGTAAGTATATGTTAAGCGGAAAAGTAAAACTCCTTATAATAGGCAAAAACAAATAAATACAATTAATATAGTAAACTGAAATATACCTATGTTATTTTTATTATTATCCGAAGAGGAGTAATAAAAACTCCACGTANGTAAACTGAAATATACCTATGTTATTTTTATTATTATCCGAAGAGGAGTAATAAAAACTCCACGTAGAATGTTACAGCAAGTAATGAATATTCTACGTAGGCTGCCATGCATATTATTAACAGTACATTAAGCTGTTAATATGAATCCCTTACATTTTACCTTAAAAATTACCATTTTCTCTATATAAGCTAATTTACTTTATTTTTGCGGTAGACAAGCTCAGGATCCAAACGAAGGCTCGCGGCTTTGTAGCTGCTAATATATAAGGAGGCTTAAAAGAGAATTGTACTAAAATTATTGAAAGAAACAGAACAAAATTGTTTATGTATACTTCCCCAGAGAAGTCGAAAAGGAGGCAAGTTACAGGTTATATTCTGCAGTTACTAACGTTTAACGTCTATGCCACTGTATGATGATACAACATAAGATGAAGTTGTACATGCCTTATCCTGCCAACAGGGGCAAGTTTACGGGAAAATGGAGTATCTTAGGAAGCATTTACAAAATTCTAGTCGAGAGGAAATGTGTGACAAGTAGAGTCACCTGATTTTCAANAACAGGGGCAAGTTTACGGGAAAATGGAGTATCTTAGGAAGCATTTACAAAATTCTAGTCGAGAGGAAATGTGTGAAAAGTAGAGTCAGCTGATTTTCTAGGACTTAAAATATATTTGAGGTAATGACAATTTCTGTAATACAATTCTTGAAGTCAGTAGCCCTAGCACAAATGTATGTTGTGTAGGGTTGGAGAGTAAGTTAATAGGCGTAATATTAAATAAATAACCTAATGTTATGTGGGCGGATCTATAGGGACTGTAATAGACACACCCACTTTGTTTTGCTTATTTGTCATATTAGGTAAGGTTATGTCTTCGTGCATTTTATGTGGCTAAACGACACAATTAACGAAATAAGGGTAGTTTTAATTATACANGGTAAGGTTATGTCTTCGTGCATTTTATGTGGCTAAACGACACAATTAACGAAATAAGGGTAGTTTTAATTATACCAAATTTTTTGTTACTTTATTCATTTATTTCTAGGGAAACGGTAAGTTCTAAGTTACTGTAATTTTATTAGGCTCAGTACAAACCTTTAGTAGCTGGGTTGCAATGGGGAAAGCAAGTTAACAATTTTATATACAAATTGAATAACACAAATACAAAACTAGAAAAATACTTATTAATGCATATAGCCTCTGCCTGTTATGAAACAAGTGTAATAATTTTACCGTCAATATTGTGGTTCTCCGACATTATTTTTGCACGGTAACCCTCAGAACTACAGGGTAGGTACGCGAATTTGACACTGGAGCTTTGGAGTTAAATTCAATTCTCAGAAAAAAAACCAACAAATCATTAAAATATCTGTCTTTAAAGCAACAGAAGTTATTTTATTCACAATTGGACATACCAATTAAACTACGCAAGTTGAACAATAGCCATTTCGCTGTACTTCTTCCATAGCAACTGCCTAGCAACGAGTTATTGGCATCCAAGATGGCGGCGCATANACTACGCCGGTACACAACGTATGTATGCTTCATATATCAAGATGGCTGCAAGTGTGGTGCTTTCAGCGCAATGTTTTAGCGTGCGCTCCGAATTTCTGCGTATTTGTTTTAGTGTTGACCTCCCCGTGAATCTACAACTTTTTTCTCTTTAATTGTAATGCATTGTACCGGTTTATAACTTTACGTTTTCGCTACAAAAAGTGTATATTTTTTAGCATACATTTGCATAAATATGATGATGTCAAATTAACTGCAAAGTTCAGTTGACTGATTTTGATTAATCGCTCTTCAACTGACTTTTATTTTTACTTTGTAATTCAGGATGAAAAAAAAAGAATACTCTAAAACATTATGTTGCTTTTTTCCCTTTCAGCTTTCGGACCATAAGATGGTGCACAAAAGAACAATTTTGATAGTTATGCTAATTAAAAAAAAATGTTTAAATGTTTTTCTCCGTAAGTATTAATTAAGAGCTTAAACGTTCATCGCACAAAATGTGTGGAAACTTTATTAAAGTATAATTTTCCATACTTAAGTACTACTCAGAAGATGTTCCATACACAACAAGCACTCAGAAAATAAAACAAATGGGTTATCGTTAAAATGAAAATACAATCGGAACATTTTGGATGCATAAAATATATAAGTATTTAGCTGCAACTATTTTCCTGCCAACTGCGGATTACCTACCAGTTGTGAGTTGGTTCGGCTCCTTTTTTTAACTTATGTGATAGAATTATGAGCAACGTGTATGATCTGATATGTTCTTTCTTCTCCTCTGCTATATAAACTAATAACATATGCCTCATGTTTTATTCACGTGCATAACATAAGGCAGCAGAAATGAGGTGTTGTGGAAAGCTGACTTATGGCCAAAATACCTGATGCTTAAATTTTATTGCACCTTGCTTGAAATAAAAATTTTCAATGGAAATGCCGATCGTATTTATTATACTTCAATCGAAGAAAATAACATAGCTTCAGACAATAATGTGTAACGAACGAGTAAGCGAGTCAAATATATGTTTCAAATATTTTCAGATGCATTATAATTTCGTTATTCATTCAATGTTTAATCATCAATGATATGTAAATTAAATTATATTTCTTGTGTTATAATTATTTTAAGGAGTAGTATAAAAGTATTTATTAAGTAATTTTACCATGCATTTAAGAGTGCCCAAGAACAATACAAGTGGAGCAATCTTAGTCACATAAAACTCTGCTGTCAACCAGCCAACGAATATTTTTGAAACAGTGACGTTTGAAAAGAATTAAAATTTTTAGGAGTATTCACCATAATCTCTCGGGATTCTTCAACAAATGGGTACCTTGAATTAACTTTAATGAAAGCAAATACTAAGACATTCAATTTATCAAAGTGACTAAAAAAAGTATCTGCAAGCTATTCAAAATAAATATTTATTATATTTTAATGACTATCCCTTGAATTTGAGTAATTTTCCTTAGTTTGAAGAGAGGCTATCTACGTGACTCCAAACATGGGCGTACTTCTTACCAATGCTNCCTTAGTTTGAAGAGAGGCTATCTACGTGACTCCAAACATGGGCGTACTTCTTACCAATGCTAACTGTTAATGGTAAGAAAATATGAACATATGTCTCCGTTCAGTTATTGCTGTGTTCCTGCTTCGAATGGCCATTACCCAATGAACTAAGCCAAAAGGCAGTATTTTTTTACTGTTACCAAGATTTAGTTACCCATTTTAACTCCCAGTTTTACATGCACTTTCAACAATTTAATATATTTGGACGCCGGCAAAGTTAGGTAGTAATATTAACCCAGTAAGAAAGTAGCAAAAATAAACAAATTTATTAAAAAACTATAATTTAAGCTGGTATAAAATCAATTTAACCGTAATTTTTTTCCCCTGCCTCGCGCATTTGATATAAGACAATACTTGGAATAACATCATTTTTATTTCGTCTGTGAATTATTTGCATTACATTGCGCCCTTGTATTCTTCCTATAACAAACAATACTATGAACTAGTAAATAATAGAGGAAAAAGTTTTAATTTTCCCAGACATAAAGAGTAAAGAATTGTGTCAATAAGTTCACCAAAGCATCCAAAGACGTAATGAATTCTTGCCCACCTAACATTAAAAATTCTTACGGCAAGAAAAAACGACCAGTTAACGTCCGATACGATCCATGCCACACCACCGACATTAGGTAATGTGGTAAATAGTCATTATGTCGTGTCATCGCCACGGGCAGCAACATATCCAGTACAACAGGCCCCCACACTGAGAACAAGCAGTTCTTGGTGAATGGAGTACTAAAACACAGTGGTTAGTTCGTGGACAGTGCACTGTAAAGCGTTAAGTGTAAAAACTGCTCCAAAGCGTCGAATTCGATTGTAGAACTGATTGAAACCTCTCCACTGAATCAGTAAAAGTTACCGATTATTTTAGTGGCAGGTGCTCACTGACTTAACAGCGATTTATAATGATTCCTGGCGAATACACTTTCCTGAGTGCATTCCACTGACTCGCCAGTACATAATATCTTATTAATTAAAGTTTAAACCAACGGAAATATTTTTTTGCTGAATTTTTAGTTGATAACTTAGGTCGTAGAACGTTCTGCAATGCATTTCCCGAGTGAGATCCAAGCATGATTGATGTTTAGAGCTTGAGAGTTGTGAAAACACAGTCCAAACAGGTAAGGTCCTCGGTTTTCGGGTTTGTTGCAGGATATTTCTATACACTTGGCCTGTTATAAAGCGACGATCAAACTCATGGATGGGCGTATGAGACCCCAACATGATGATTTCCTAGATCAAGACTACGCCGTCTCTATAATGACCCTCTTTCAACTATGTTAGCTGAGCTGTACCTACTTATTTCTACATTTTCACCATGAGTAAGTTTATCGGGAATCACTGCGATGAGAGAACGTCTTTCATAGTAAGTAGGACAACTCCCTAATGTTCCCTGGCTCATGATCGATATNGAATCACTGCGATGAGAGAACGTCTTTCATAGTAAGTAGGACAACTCCCTAATGTTCCCTGGCTCATGATCGATATTTTCTGAATCACTAGAGAACCACGCTAATCTGACAAGTGTGTGGTAACTGTTAATTGGATCCATGNATGATCGATATTTTCTGAATCACTAGAGAACCACGCTAATCTGACAAGTGTGTGGTAACTGTTAATTGGATCCATGCCACGAGCTTCCGAGCACACACTTGACGAAAGTGTCGGTGTACAGCTCTCAGGCCCCTGCAGGGTTATCAGCTTGTTACGAACTAGCTTTTCAGCCAATTCGTACATGAAAGATTATGAGAGAATGCTGGGGGCGTAACTCAAATAATGACTCGTTAATTCGGTAGTGCAAAACAGTATCTGATGAATTTATTACAATTTACGGTTATACAATTATTATTTATATTAGCATTGACCGGGGGAGCTTTACATTGAATTTAATATTATGTTTATTGTTACTTCACTCACGCCATTTTAAATAACCCTAACCGGAACGTCATCACCTTGTTAATGTTGCCGGAGGCTGAATCTAGGAGACGGTTAGCGACGGCCGGACACCCATCTTCCTGGTCTGCTCCGCTGGTCGGGTCGCCAAAGGACTAATGATGAATGACGACGACGAGACGGTTAACGACGGCCTATATCAAGCGCGCGGTTCGGCGGCCGCGCTCAGTGACCGGTGGAGGGGATTTCTGCAACTGTCGACGACCAAATGGTGGCGTTGCAATCCCGCTCGTTTATGTTTGAAGGTGTGATCAGGCAAGCCGTTCAGCTAAGGCCTGACTACACCGTAACAAGCTGCACTCCGACTGCATGGTTTGGGCCAAATAACAATCTCCAGGTGGCGTTACACTCCTTAGACGTCCACTATTGAAGGGCCGATTGAAATTTCCCAACCTGTCGGAAACTCCATCAGACTCTGTAAATGACACACTTTGGGGTCACATGAGTCGCACAATGGTTCTTACTCATAAAATCTTCGGTATGATTTCTTTGGGCCATTCTGGTCTAGTGCACACCAGTTTCTCGCTAAGAATACGACACACCCGTTCCGCGTTACAACCTATCTTCTTCCGCTCGTGTTTACAAAACAGCCAATGCTGTTTACATAAACGCTACTTGCAAAGTATCTCAGGAATATAACACAGTACTGTTTCAATGCGTAGTCCAACTTTCCATTTTAACTCACTTCTGTCTTTGAACTTGGCGCATGAGCATGCATCATATTTTAAGGTTCTTTTCTAAGTTGCTATTTGCGCAGTCTAATTACACTGCTATTCGGAAAAATTGCAGCACCAAGAAGAAGCGTGGTAGTGAGCCCGAAATTTGAACAATAGATATGTCATGACGCTTCTGAATTATTACACTACACAGTATGTCATAACTAACATAGTTACACAGCAAACTTTTATAAACTGTTCATGCAGAATTGTAAATGTGGCGCTTTGTTTGCGGAGGCTACGTGTTGAGAAGAGTGGCGATTTCGTAGAGCGAGTGTCCATTGTGCCACAGCGTGTCCTGTAGTCGACAAAAAAAACCGCATTTTGAATTGAACGAGCATATGGTGTCACTGGACAGCTGAGTGTTTGCGAATGCAGAAAACACGAAACAGGATTTCGAAATCACACTACTGCGAGGCGGAATTAGATACCTCTACCGCACGGCTATAACAGATTTAACGGCGACATCCACTGTGTTAGCACAGAAGTGGAGCAGTGTTATGGGATACAGAATATTAGCCAGCAGTGATACATTGTCTCTTACAAACAGGATTGTATACTTTCCACCCACTGCTGCGACATCCATTAACCCTCCTACCACGAATACCTCTTACTATAAAATAAAATTCAATACAGTGTACAGAAATCAGAATACCTAGCATACTAGGAACATGTATACTTTTTTCGGACGAGTCTAGCTTCAGCTTTCTGAATCACGATTATTGTATACATTTTCGATATCTTCATGATGAATGACACCTGAGAAGTGTTTTTTTTCCATAATACCAACAGTTACCTAACGCCAAGGGGTGCGTTTGGCTACCATTCGTGTTCCCGTCTGCCACGAACTGAGGGGTCTTTCAACGGAAAGATAAAAATCAGGAATGTTTTACAACCAAAGGTGTCATCTTTCATTCAGTACTGCCATGGCATGAAATTCCAACACGATAATTCCCGGCCCAATCGGCTTCCGGACTGATCCAGAGGTCATTCGTGTACCGTAGTTTCCTTCTTTGGCTAGCAAGTTCGCCAGATCCCCTTCTGCACACTGTGCGAAACGTGCTTTCCATTCGACTGGTAAGCTGGACACCTCCAAGACTAACCACCAACATATTTTTAGTTACTGTACAGCCATGAGTCTCGTCATTCAAATAACTTACACAGTAATACCAAAGAATAACCTAAGCTTACAAATTGTTGGAATCCAGATAAAAAAAGTAACTTTGGACTCGCAATGAAACGACCGGCCACGGGAAGAGATCTTGAACATTTTTATTTCAGTGTCGTAGCGTGTAGAGGTTGTTGCTGGTGCGAGGTGACATCGCTCACTAGAGGTTTTCATATCTAAAAACTCTTGTGCGACTCTGATATTATAGAAAATTATATGATTTTCTGTGAGAAATCTGTATAGTTATGTGGAAATGTGACGCACCCTAAGGGCACGGGGAAGTGGCCACGCAAGAGTGACGCTAGAAAGGCCTGCCGTTACAGGACATTCACTGCGTCTTTGAGAGAACAAAATGGACCAATCGGATGATCGCAAGAGGGAAATGAGAGACCAACCTGAATGATGTTCCTGCAGTGGTTGATATTAGGCAGCTCATTTTTACAGTATTTCGCATGCAACTAAATGAGTGCAGCCTTCAGTGTGTTTATCTCGAACAGAACTTAGTAGTAACACGAGCAAAGTTCATGTTACTGTGCGGCATTGTTCCGTTTTTGCCCGGAGCATCTGCGCGGACCAATAACACGTCGGCAACGGCTGCCGGCTGACAGGTTTGTCGCTCACTGCCCCTGGTTATTAGTCTGGCCCGCGTCACACCTCTGTCACGGACCGTGCTAATTTGACCAGAGAGGAGCGAGCGAGCCGATGCCTGGGGGTGACATAGTGTCAACCCTTCACCTCGACACGCTTTGATGGCTTGTCACAGCGCGACTGTGTACACACACGACAGCCGCGCTCCCCTCGACCAGGGGAAGTGTGGCGGCAATCACAACCTCGGGACATTCCACTGACGTTCGGGAGGCTAAGGGCTAGGCGAATTGCTGGTTACAAACAGCTGGGAGTCAGTTCTGTTCCTACTCCTGCCTTGGGTGGCTGTGTAAGCGTCACATTAATGATCAAGGTCGCAATGGAGAAGTATTTGAGAAACCCGGGACGATTCGCAGATAAATAAATAAGCAGAAGACGTCTTACAAATTCTATCTACCTAGTAACCAATTGTGTTTTGTCTTATGTTCGCTAAACTTCTGTTGCGACTGCCATTAAAAATAATAAAAGGTTTACCTAGTTGTAATGTCTCTCATTGTAAACCGTTGTGTCTATTTGCATTTAAAAAAAACACGGAATANCTGTGTCTATTTACATTTAAAAAAAAACACGGAATATTTTAACACAAACATTTTTTTGTGGGACAGAAATGAATGCCGATATTTTGTTTTCTATTCAAAAATTTGGTTTTTGAAACATAAATGTGGTCTTGAAAAATGTAAAAATTGTGAAAAATCGCTGTAAGTAGTACGATATGTATTCGTCCGTAAAACAGTGCCTTAAACTACAGAGGCAATGCTGTGTCTTTAGTGAACATATTGCTGTACTGAAACCCTACAGTCACCGTTTAGAATTCTGAGGAAACAGAACGCATGCGAAGCTTGTTCATGACATTTTCCGTTGCCCTCGCAATGCTTCATAATGGCGCATGTAGCCACTAGGCGTTTAATACTACATTTACTAGGAATTCCCGTTCAGAGGTACTGCCCAACCAGCCATAACCCTTGTTACTTCAATACTAACTTCATTGTGGATCTTGCTATCATAGGAAGCTACTCAAGTAGCAAACAACAAGCAGTTAACAGTTGGCCAACCGTTAACAGTGGTGGCATACGTTTGAATTTATGACTGTCAGCATTTATTATATGGTTAACACTCGGGTAATATAAATAAAAGTGATATTAACAATTTTTTTTATAATCATAGTGTAAGCCAAAATTCTAACGATGATTGTTAGAATTCAACAGAAGTCCTACAAGCAGACGATTGACAAAATTCTGTTACTTACTGTTGCGAAAATATAAGCAGCAAGCTTGTGGACCATTTACGGCATGCCAACTGTTAGTTACTACTGCGGACGTATCAGTAGCATGATAATGGGTGACTTAAAGCATGCCAACTGTTAGTTCCTGCAGCGGACGTATCAGCAGTATGCTAATGGGCGACTTATATAATGCCAACTGTTAGTTGCTGCTGCAGATGTATCAGCAGCATGCTAACGGGTGACTTATAGCATGGCAACTGTTAGTTACTGCTGCGCACGTATCAGCAGCATGCTAATTAGCAACTAATATCATGCCAACTGTTAGTTGCTGCTGCGGATGTATCAGCAGCATGCTAACGGGTGACTTATAGCATGGCAACTGTTAGTTACTGCTGCGCACGTATCAGCAGCATGCTAATTTACTACTAATATCATGCCAATTGTTAGTTGCTGCTGCGGATGTATCAACAGCATGCTAATGGGCGACTTATAGCATGGCAACTGTTAGTTACTGCTGCGGACGTATCAGCAGTATGCTAATGGGCGACTTATATAATACCAACTGTTAGTTGCTGCTGCAGATGTATCAGCAGCATGCTAACGGGTGACTTATAGCATGGCAACTGTTAGTTACTGCTGCGCACGTATCAGCAGCATGCTAATTAGCAACTAATATCATGCCAACTGTTAGTTGCTGCTGCGGATGTATCAGCAGCATGCTAATGGGCGACTTATAGCATGGCCACTGTTAGTTACTGCTGCGCACGTATCAGCAGCATGCTAATTAGCAACTAATATCATGCCAACTGCTAGTTGCTGCTGCGTATGTATCAGCAGCATGCTAATGGGCTACTTATAGCATGGCAACTGTTAGTTACTGCTGCGGACGTATCAGCAGTATGCTAATGGGCGACTTATATAATGCCAACTGTTAGTTGCTGCTGCGGATGTATCAGCAGCACGCTAACGGGCGACTTATAGCATGGCAACTGTTAGTTACTGCTGCGGACGTATCAGCAGTATGCTAATGGGCGACTTATATAATGCCAACTGTTAGCTGCTGCTGCGGATGTATCAGCAGNTCAGCATGCTAATGGGTGACTTATATCATGCGAACTGTTAGTTTCTGCTGCGGATGTATTAGCAGCATGCTAATGGGCGACTTATAGCATGGCAACTGTTAGTTACTGCTGCGGACGTATCAGCAGTATGCTAATGGGCGACTTATATAATACCAACTGTTTCTTACTACTGAGAAAAAAAACACTATCACCAAGCTGATGGGTCATTCGTTTATGACATGCCGACAACTTTAGCGACAATCCATGTGCCATTTATGAGATTGCAACTATATTTTGTTGTGCAGTAGCAGATANCATGCCGACAACTTTAGCGACAATCCATGTGCCATTTATGAGATTGCAACTATATTTTGTTGTGCAGTAGCAGATAGCATACGTGAAATCACTTCATTTTTATTTCATGGATATGTGAAGTAAAATTATCTAAAATAGTTTTCAGACTGGAATGCTACAAAGCATAGGACGTAGACAAAACGTCATTTTGCATTTAAAATACATTACCTTAAAGTAGTCCGAAACCAAAATACTGATATTTTAAATAAAACATAAATCCATGGTGATACTAACAAAAATAGTGTATCTCTACAAAAGTTAATAATTTAATTTTTATGTTTCTAAATATTCGGCTTTACTTAAAAATTTATATGTGAATACATGGGAGAGTGGTTGGCACAGTTTTAAACTGCGAACTCAAGGGTTGCGATGTCGATTCCATGCTCTTCCAAACAAATTTACCAATTGCGAATAAATACTACGTAAAAATAATATGTTTGAAGATATGAAATACATAAAGTTATATTTATTTGGGCGAAACAAAATTACAGCCAAAGTGGCCAATAGCTGGGTTGTGAGTGACAAATAACTAGGCTACAGGTGGCTTTGTTGAGGACAATAAAAGTTTTTANAGTGGCCAATAGCTGGGTTGTGAGTGACAAATAACTAGGCTACAGGTGGCTTTGTTGAGGACAATAAAAGTTTTTTAAATATTTTTCTATTAATTGGTTTAACCATTTCGTATAGTTGACTTTTCATTTTGCAGGTGTAAAAGTTGAGTGTGTATTGTATCATGGGAAATTTTTTACGACCCACTAGTAGCAAGAAATATGTGTCGGATGGTCATTGTTTTTGTGTGTTGATGATCATTAAAATGTTGTGTTTGCGCAGAAACTGCGCCATTTCTAATCCTTGACTAATTTTAACAGGCTTGCCAACAATTAGCTGACCACAGTTGGTTAAGTTATGGCAGGCCAGAAGCAGTAAGCCAGAGGGCCCACTGCTGTCACTCATGGCCCACTGATGGTGCCGGCATGCTCGGAGCACAGCAGGTTACGCTGAACCGAGCCGCTTATGGGCAGATAGTATTTTGCTACACGCACCTCACCTTTGACTTTGTTATTATAAAACAAAATAATAGGTTCACCACTGAACGTACTATAGAGGCGAATTGACGACGGTAGCACTGCTTGCCAGTTCAGTGCCTTGCGTGGGAAGGCGTTCAGACATTCGTTGCGCGCACCTGGGTCACCCTTGGCGTGCCCGCACTTCTGAGCCTCGGAAAAACGAAATACCTCCAGCCATTCGGCTCTCTTAAGAGCACCCACAGAAAAATGTCTTGTTTGCAACACCATACGCAGTTAATTAAAGTATGCGTGAAAGAGTTAACAGCGCTGCTTACTATTTTCATCTTCTTCACTGTGTGTCCTCCCGGTGGAAAAATCGAAGCTACTATGGACATAATTCTTACTATAGGCTGTTTACGGGAAAATGAGCACGTTAGAAAGCCCTGCTATATTTATATTTGTACGCTTTTTGTGCATTCTTACCTCTCTTGTAAAATTAACATTGCCATGGGCCTGAATTACTTTATTGATGCGTCGGTCAAGTGAAACAATGGCAGTACTATAGAAATAAATATTTTAATGATTTGGTCATTCTTACTCTTATATGCATTAAAAAAACAGATAGTAAAATAAATAATTTCGGCATTCACAAATGTCTACGTAAAACTTTTAATTCAACGTTAAAGCACGGAACTACTTTCCCTCCAACGTTGTCAACTTTACTGGGCGCATGTCTGTCAGTGTGCCGGTTAAAATATATGCAAGAATGAGCAGTGACATTTTTCAAAGGTCGATTTTAAAAAAGCTCATTTTATTGTGAAAAGTCTTTATCGAAGCGTCCATCATGGGACTCCCAAATTGTTCGAAACGTATATGGATTTCTATGGCGTTATATGTTGTCCTCAACTAAAACAAAAAAAAAAAATCAACATCGGTGTCCACACTCTAAGGTATTGCTCGCAAACTTACCGCAACAGTGAATATGCGTGCTGAAAAAGCATCAGTAGTAAAGATTTTTCCGTGCATGCGTGGTAAATTTCCTACGTTTACTCAGGAAAGAGTCCACTGGACAGTAAATTTCCCAACTTTGAATACTTACGTCGCTGAAAATTTTTTATACTCTCAGTGCGGCATGGTAAATTTTCCAAACTTTACTTAAAAACTTGAATTACTGCTTAGGAAGTTTGCTAAAAGTTTTTTTTAGTGCACTAAGAAGAAGTCTCGTCTGTTAGTATCTTCCTTGACGTTTGTTTACAGGCCAAATCTCTGCTGCCCGGAAGACGTTCTTCGCTGTCCCAACCTATTCTGCTCGTCCATGAGTTTCGTTGAATAGCGCCGATATCTGCAGCTGTGTTTTTCCTACGTTTCAACGCAACCATTTGTCTTGTTTGAAGAGGCGCAAAAAAAAAAAAAAAAAAAAAACCGTGACATCAAGAGATTGAAATCGATGGATTGTGTGGCAAGGTAACTGCAACATGATGATACCATTATCACGGATGAGCTCAACCACCTCTACGTTCTTGCTGTGTGTTGCTTGGCCATAAAGTATTTGGAGTACGGGAGAGTTCTTATTACTATTAACATTATTTTTTTTAATGTTTTAGTCATGACACAAATAACTATGAATGTTTGTATCCTGCGTCGGAAATCGTGACCACGCTGCCTGGCGGGGTATCAATCTGAAGCTCTTGTTGCATAATTTTCCGTTTGAATATTATCATGGGTGGTATAAGGTAACCCGCGGCATTGACAGCACAGACTACTGTCGTGTTTACTCCTCGATTCCCGCTTGTAATGGCCGCAACTTGGTCCTTACCTTTTTGGGTGACAACTTTTTGTTGCCTCTTTTGCATCTTTGCAAACTCTGATTCACAAACTTTGTACTATATTTGCTGTAATTTTGTACGCATTACCTATTTTTTTAAGTTTGTCAGAAAAGTTTGTCCCTTTAGCTCAGAATATTGACGTACCTTCTGGATTACGGAGGAAAATATGATTTATTTTCATAAACCCCTTTTTCAGGCTATTTTTATCTGTTGTTTTATGTTGTGGAATTCCTCGTATTTTTCTGCAATATCGAAGACTAGCTTTCGTATGTTTATGACCCTGAAAAACCTATCCTCGAAGGAGATAAAGTGTTAAGCGATATTTTTTTCATCGCTGCAGAAAATGTTGCGTGCCAATCGAAGGATTTCACTGTATTTGAGGAAGTGATTTTTATCATCAGCGTGTCTCTTTACTGCTGCTTTTGGGGCGTCATAAACTCGGGTGCACTCGTTGCGTCCACATATCTCCGTTTTTGTAGTCTATGCTGCCACGGCCATCTGAAAATTGTCCTTACTCCATTTCCCGCAGGTGCCATTTTTTCCCATCACCTAAACAGGCACAATCTTCCAATGAATATTCGAACAAGTAGATCAAATGTTAATAAACCTTCCTGTCTCCTAAATTATACTGGTCCAATTTAGAGTATACGGGCTGATCCATCTTTGGCTTTTGGTGGCTGTACGTGAAAAGACGGCATTAAACGAATACACTAAATTCAGAAGTAATTTTACAGTATTCTGTTAGTAGCTAACGAAATGCACTTTGAAAATATATTACAGCAACTTTTCTTACTTACTCTTACTGTATACAGCAGCTTAGGGCATTAGTTTACCACAGAAACGGTGTTTCTGGTGCGTACAAAAGCTGAAACTCACTGATCGCGGTTTAATGTGTCTTTGGGGCTATTAACTATCAGCAGGACCTACCTAATGGTTTAAAATGTTTCTACATAGTAAGAAACAAGGGAAAATCAATTAAGGCAATGGTCCAATACCGGTGACTTTCCCACGTGTGTGTGTTTGTGTATCACAAAATATATCTACGTGGATTTCCTGTCAATTACATCTAAATCCTGATCGTACGTCGTGCATTAAGAATAATACTTGCCATTTATTTTCCAGTGTTATGCGGAAACAGACGTATTCAATTACGGTTCCTTCTTAGGTACCGAATTACGTAATAGTGTCTACAAAATCTTAAGTTCGTCTCAAATATGTCCGCTGTTTTTCGCGACCATTATGTGGAAACGATCGAATGAGCTATCCGGACCTACTCTGGATGACCTCAGGAATATTAAACCTACATAATAATCCTCTTGAACAGCTGACCCTGTAGTTACATGCTGCAATCTACAGTGAGACATCAGAGTCTGCTACGACTTGGCCGACTCTAAAGGCATGGTATGCATTACGTCTGTCTCACATTTGCTCTGTATAAATTTTTAGTATGTGGAAAAGTACTGAGCCGCGTCATTGCTACACACGCATGTACACAGGAAACCCATCCGGATAGCTACGAGAATGCTCCTCCAGATGCCATTAATCTTAGAAGCATCATTCAGGGTGAAATTAAAAAAAAAACTTTTGGATGAGGCGGATAAATAGTTAGTTTCACAGCAAGCAAACTTCTCGAATTATGCTGTGTCGCTACGCAAAATGAATAGTAAATAAAATTTATTAGTGAGGGGTTACCTGTGTGTAAGGTCGGACTTTAATGCAAAACATAAATCTTAAACAATCTACGCAGTGGATCTGACCCTTGAAGCCACTTGCTCGATACCAAACTTCGACAGCCTTAAACCTTACTTTGACAATTCTGCCTAGTAAGACTTTTTCGCGGTTTTCCCATTACCTGATTTATTAGTTCTTTTCTCTAAGTTGGGAATAGCATTGCTGTCTCTCTGGAGAGTAGTCGGCTGTTATTAGCGTCCGTCTTCTCTTAATCATTTTGACTCTATGCCTCGCGTTGTCATAACTTGCGAATATTGTTATGCTTAAAAGTTGTAGCATATGTAATAATGTACTTAATAAATGTTTATTTTAATTTATAAATTTTAATATATCGTGTGAGGTATTAATGTAATCGCTATCAGGCATGCGTTACATATATAATTGTAACTTAAAATAATTGTTTCTGTTATAATAAATAATTGTAAAATTAATGTTTACTTAACTGGAAGATTTAGAATGCGGTAGGCCATATCTGGGGAGGCCACCCAACACTAAAGTTATTGTTAAGGAATTACTACTTTGAAGAGCTGTCTGTCTCCTAATTAGATGTGCCCACGACTTGTAATAAGTTTTGCACGGGTACTTAGAACTGCGAACAGAAGGCAGCTCACGAGAATACTCTGTTGTATTTAAAACGCCCGTTGGTGAGAAGGATTATCCGCATTCAAAGTGTTCTGGACAGCCAATGAAAACCAGAGACCATAAGAGAATTACCTCGAGTGATACAATAGTGTGTTATCAAATAAATTAAAATCTATTCTTGAAGTGTGAACTTTTTTATTGGAATTTGGTATATGATACGTTAAGAATGTATGTCAGTATGGTTTAAGTTTTATGTGAATTGGTAAACAAACGTAGTATTTTGTTTCTGAGTATGTCTGTTGGGTGAAGGGGGTAAGATTGAAGGGAGGGGGAAGGCTGGCCCTCTTATTGTACGAAATTACTCTTTGTAAGTAGCTGCAGTAAGACGGAGTCCCTATTTTACAAATGCGAGTTGGCTGTTGGTTCGTGAGGCGTACAGACGCCCAGGGTCAGTTGCAAGCCAGCTTTTGATTCCGGAGGAATTGAAGTTTTATTTAAACTGACTCGCAAGGCGTGGTTACTTGCTGAATCAGTTTAAAATTAGCGGAAGTGTTAGCCGTAGATGGATAGTAAATGAGAGTTCGAATGGAGAGTTATTATACAGAGTTAAGTTTCTCATGAGTAATTCACAGCAACGCTAATATTTCATTTACTACCGTAGGCTTTCTTCGGCTCAAGCTTTGCTCAAGAATCAGTTATGCTCACAAAATCGAATCTCATTTTTATTCTTCCTTGGTTTCCGTCTAATCTTTCCGCGTAAAAAAATGTCTAATACTCATTTCAAGCTCTGAATTTTAAGTTTTTCTTTGCATTGTGCTGAGGACTCGCCTGCGCTCTCCCATGCACTCCTACTACTTGATGGCTAAGCAACACACAGCAAGAACCTAGAGGCGTTTGAGTACACTCGTGATAATTATATCGTCATACAATCCATCGATTGCAACCACTTGATATCGCGTTTTTGCGCCTATTCAAACATACTTCAGCTAGGTACAAGACTTGTGGCTGCGTCAAAACGTGGAAATTACTTACTCTGCCACGAATTTAATTATTGTGCCTTAAAATATCCACAAGAAAATTTTTACTATATCATTATATAAGATTTAAAATTATATCGTGGTTATTCTTAAATTTGTTTCGCATTTCGTTTAATTTTCAGCTTACAGTTACATTCGGATGCCAAAAGACAATAAAATTTATTTGTAAATTTTTTTCCATCAAAAAACGAAAGCAGATAAACATTAGGGCGGACAACCACTTTGGGAGTAATAAAGAGAGATGTAGCTAATACTTTCTGTATATTATCGTATTGTATGTATTTATTTTACCGCGCAGACCGTACACGTGATGGATGCTGTTAATGTGCGCAAAATAAGGTTGAAACGCTATTGTTTGAAATTTCAGTGAGAGTCTCTATTGTGCATAGGCAGCCAGCGCTCCGGGTCAGTGAAGTCCACTGTGGAAAACAGCAAATATGATTAAATCAGTAAAGTTCGGTGACTGAAACAATTAGCAAGTTTTCAGTCAACTGCTTCCACTGAATCGCTGCAGTTATAGTCAATCCGCGGTTACTTCCAACTTTTCTGAAGCCCACCTGAAGTTTCACTTCAAGGATAGCCCTCCGCTTCATGCGAACAAAGCTGAACTAAGTCTAGAAAATAACACCAATGCACCGCATTCATTCCTATTCAGTGTAATTATATTTTGCATAAGAACTCTTCATTACTGGGCATATATATTCACATTAATTTTAAACGAAATATTATAATTTGTAGATAGGATATAGTTAAAAGTAGAATTTAACCATAAATATGGTACTTTGATACTAACACGAGTATAAAACGCGTGNTAGAATTTAACCAAACATATGGTACTTTAATACTAACACGAGTATAATATGCGTGTGATACGTGATACGTTTAGAAAACAACCAAACACGTCTTACATGGGTGTTTTTTCCAAAGGTTTGTTTCAGAAAGTGTGAAGAAACCGTGAACAGAGTACAACTCCGCAGTTACATCTGTACGTATATGGAGGGGGGGAGGGCCGTCGTCCTGCAGGTCCTGCGTAGCTCCGCAACGCCTCTCGCCGGGCTGGATCTCTCGTCAAAGGCACACAGCGAGGATGCCTCCAGGACCCCGCGGGGGGAGGCGGGCGGGAGGCAAAGGCAGGCGATTTCAATCTCATCTCGCCCCGTGATGAAGTTTTCAAAGCTTCCGGGCCTCCAATTTAACTCTCGGGACGTCGCGTCCCTCTTGTTACCGGAATTGCTTCCAGCCCATCACCTTTCATGTTGCCTGACGAGGCGCCCCCCCCCCNGGACCCTCGCGCCGCGCGCACAACAAAAGGACCTCTGCTGCGCACCCCATTCGACCCCGCCCACACGACTTGAACTTCAACCGTTCTCCCTTCTCTAACCACTTACCCCTCCTCGACATCACAAGCCTCAGGTCGCTACAGCATCCCAGGCCGGCTCCGGATCTCCGTCCACGGGCTCTCTCTGTCCTAACGAGTGAATTATCTCGGCGTATGAAGCATGAGCCACGTTTTAATGGAAACGAATCCTGCTTTCCCTACAAGCAAAATAACTTTCTGGATACAAATTTGCTTTCTTGTGTTGAATTGCCTTTAAACACATTGTTTCAGCTATNTACAAGCAAAATAACTTTCTGGATACAAATTTGCTTTCTTGTGTTGAATTGCCTTTAAACACATTGTTTCAGCTAGGTTCAACCCCACGATAAGCAATGTCAGGCTGCTTGTAATATTTTCCCCTAAATTGTTTTTGAGTATTCGTTTATAAAATCTAAAATTAATTAACTTTGGAAGNGGCTGCTTGTAATATTTTCCCCTAAATTGTTTTTGAGTATTCGTTTATAAAATCTAAAATTAATTAACTTTGGAAGAAAATTTTAACATATACACTAATTGGCAGTTTAATCTGTCGTTCGTAAATCCATTAAACTATTTTCTTAACTACGTCTTAAAACGTTAGTGTTTGGTTCATATAATTATTTTTCCAACTTGAAAAAATGTATCTGAATATTTGTGTTTAATGTATTTACCAATGTAGGTATGTGTGTATGTACGTATACTTAATTGTATAAAGCACCTTAGACATTGAACTGCATCTTAGACCAGTAAGTGATGAAGCGGTTAGACTCATAACGATGTACTGCGCCACAAATTTTGTGTAACGGAATCNCATCTTAGACCAGTAAGTGATGAAGCGGTTAGACTCATAACGATGTACTGCGCCACAAATTTTGTGTAACGGAATCGCATGCTGCGAGGGAGTGAAGCCACATAACGAAGATTTTCGAGGACCGTATATGCGCGAACCGGGTAATAAAACACATTGCGTATGCCTAGCAGGTTTACTGTGATATCACTACCGTTAATTGTGTTTGAAAATTTTACGGAAGCCACTATAGACCAACCAAGAAAGGGAAATGTTACAGNATATCACTACCGTTAATTGTGTTTGAAAATTTTACGGAAGCCACTATAGACCAACCAAGAAAGGGAAATGTTACAGAGCTGTTTTTCCTAACTACGAGAGAAAATATTTCACCAGAGTGGTGGCTTGTGCCTTAATATTTCTAACACCGTAAATTTTATGCGTTATCACAGCGCAAGATATTATGAAAAATGAGCAAATCAATATTGCAAAACAATTCATGATAAAGTCGGCAAACGCTGTTATCTAGGATTGCCTATTTCTAGTTTTTCTGTGTTGGCACCCGAAATACCTGTAGACCTCAGTCGACGTGTATGGAGTTAATTCATTTCCCGAGCCTCTTAATTTTGATTTACTTGGAAATCCGTTATTAAAGAGGTGCACAGAGATGGAAATATTGTGCTAGTTATTGTTCCGCTCTGGTGGGATAACTAAGGTCTCACTTATTTTTTTCGTGTAAACAATCTCAATTCTAAGTCTTTATAATAAGGCTGTTACGAGTTTTTATATTAACCCCATACCTAGTGATTGTTTCAAATGTTTGCCTATGCTTTTGAGAGTGTTTCCCGTTTAGGTGCTATGAGAAAAATAGCAGGAATTCAGCATTAATTGATGAACCCTACAGTCCCCCCGAGAGAAAATTTGTCGCTCAAAAAAGCAAAAGCAAACATGTACGGAATATTTCAAGGCCTCGATAACCTGAGCTACGTCTCAATATTCGCAGTAATTAGAGCGTCGTGACAAACTACCAAAGTCAAAAAAATATTAACTTTTTTATTTACTACAAAACGACATATGTTTCAATAGAATACATATTTATTTAATACTAGATATCGAAAGAAACATGTTATCTCTTTCTTACTCTAAACAATTAAAATTTCTAAATCGGAACAAACATAACAGTAATGGAAAGGAAAAAATAAAAAAGCTTTCTGTTTTATTTTGCACGTGAATATCCTGACGTTTAAAACAACATACTGAAAAAATAACAAGTTATTCCGGCATTTTTTGTCGTTTATATTAAAACCTGTCCTTATGTCAGCAAGAAAAATGTCAAATTGCAAAACGATAAATTCAGAAAAATCCCGGGATAACATTCAGAGAGTTGCACGGTTCACACACTGGCACATCATAGGTAGTTAATAATCTGCTTTCCCAAGGCAATCTAACCCGTTATGCCTCTAGTGTGAACCTACNACTGGCACATCATAGGTAGTTAATAATCTGCTTTCCCAAGGCAATCTAACCCGTTATGCCTCTAGTGTGAACCTACCACAATAACCACATATTTACCTTTTTATCCGCAATGACAAAATACGTAAAATGCAATAACATATTTTAGAACTTCTNCACAATAACCACATATTTACCTTTTTATCCGCAATGACAAAATACGTAAAATGCAATAACATATTTTAGAACTTCTAAAAAAATTATGTAGAGCTAACTTTGTAGTTTGACAATTTGTGTTAGTACTTACAATTGCATTTTATGTTATTATTAATAAGTACCTTTTTTTCTTCAAACGAAAAGAGAGGCAAGGAACTAATTAATTATCCTAAAAACTTGTGGTAAGCCTGGGGTTTAAATGTGAATTTGCGATCCTTAAATCGTGGCCTGTGCGATGATGTGACATCAAGAGAACGTGGTCTGTTTTTAAGATATACACCTGCTGATTCTTAATGTGAATATATTTCTTGGCCGATGAACAGCGTGTAGTTGATTATACGAAGTATATGTGTGGAACGATAAATATGCTAATGTTGATACATTACTAATGTATGTTCCACAATAGCTTTGAAGGCACAGTGTAAATGTATTTGTAAAAAAACTTCGAAGTGTTTTGGTTCGTGATTTTTTAAATCGTTCTGATAAGACTACGTGTTTTGTTTATTTTCTTATTTTTCGCCAGGCATTTGGCCAGGGCTGGGGGACCTGCCCCAACTTGTTTACTCCCGTCTCCGCTCGAAGAAGTGCCGGATATACAAAGGAGAGGAACTACGGGACAAGGTGGCAGAAACCGCACGGACAGAGAAAGAACAGCGACGGGCATTCGGAGGGCGCTGACACACTTATGGCGAGAACGAACACAACGAATCGCCGGGCGGAAGGAAATATTTACAAAATATTCACTGGCTGCCCTCGCACGGACTTCCTCCGGGGGCGAGGGTGGAGCAGGGATCTGCCTGTGCCTGCGCGTGTTTACCGGATACCGCGTGACAGGTGCGTGCGCCTTGCGAAAACCTGCCTCTAACACGGAGCCACACCCTCTTCCTACCGCCCCAGCGCCTTCTACAGGACATACTTCATTCGCAGTTAATCCCAAATTCTCTGAAGCCCTGCTAAAGTTATACTTTCGGATCATTCCTCCGCCTCATGCAAACCAAGTTCATCCGAGTCTAGAAAATTACACCAAAGAGACATCGCGCCGTATTCGTCCGCATTCAGTGTAATAATACTTTGCATAAGAACTATTTCTTACTAGCTATTACCAACATACCGTTTTCTCCCTGATTATTATTCATGTTAGTTATAAATATAAAATATTACAATTTACATATTACATAAGTAAAAGTTATTTATAATAAAATAAATAACGAATTTTTATGATACCACAAGTAGAAAACATTTCTGAAATAAGGAATATTTAGGACACAACCAAGCACGTCATACATGAGGTGATTTTTCAAAGGATTTTTCAAAGGATTTTTCAAAGGATTTTTCAAAGAGTGTGAAGAAACCGCGATTATACTGTATAGTGTCAGAATGGAACGCATGGCGGTATGCGACCGAACACACTCTGCCTTTCGATTCCTCAACAATATTTTCAAAATTGATTATGGCCCTTTATACTGAGAGGCTAATCGAAGGACGGCTTGTATGTTAAAATAAGTTTTCATACGAAACCTTGCAGGTCACAAGGTGCCATAACGACCTCGCCTACAGATGTCGCCCTCAACAAAAAGGAAGCGGACTAGTGTACACTCGAAACCTCGTGTCTTCAGTGACCCTCACTGCGCATTTACTCTTAGAACGCAACTCCGAAAACACTTCTTCATCGTCTGTTCCCACATTTAATAGGCTGGGATAACGTAATACTGCGTTTAATTTTAAGCAGTTTACTTATAGCCTCAGTGAACTCAAGGCGTCTCAGGTTACCCGTCAGCCTAGGCAAAAAATGAACAAGTGCTTGAATTAAAGCACTTGACAAAATAAATCGCTGCGATTTTTTGTTTCTGTCGACGAGCATGTTTCAGTCATATGTTTTACATTTAGTCCTAATCCTGTTTCTACAATTTTCCTTACATGTCTACTTCTTTTAATATTTTTCTAACACATCACATTAATATATTCACAGGCATTTCCGTTGGTTTCATACTTTATGGCATTGTAGATTTACAATGCGATACAAACTTTAAAATTATACTTAGTTACTTTTTATGGAACATTTTTTAATATTTGTGGTATTTACGAACAATTCATGTACGTAATGCAAGTTTGAATGTACAATGCTGTTTTATTTATCTGCCAACGAAATGGACTGTGACGACCAATACAAAAATTGGGCTAAGAAATTAAAATTTTATATGGTGAGCTATATTTTAGTACCTTAGCTATTCGGTGCTTTGAACTGCCGGTATAAGAAAATAAAACAGATTTCCGGCGAAAAATGAAAAATAATTTTTCCTCTGTACAAGCGAATATGGAATTTTCTTGCAAGTTCGTAATTCATTTTAATGTCTAAGTTATTTATAATATTAGGGTAATCTTTCTAGGCTGTTTAAAAATTGTAATAACCCAAAACCTCTATAAATTAGAAATGAAAATAAAACATGTGTTCCTCTGAATCAAATTCTAATATATTCTCAAGTCACATATAAAGCAAAATAATTTTATTAATAAAGGAGAAATATGACGTGCATAACGCAAACTATTGGTACAACTTAATATGGTCCTGCTTGACAAAAACACGTCTTAAGTAATACGCATGTGCGACCTTAGGATAAAGTTAAAGGACCTACGCCATAAAACTCACAAAATACGTCAAAATGTAATCATTCCGTCAGCATTTAATGTAGTGTAAACATACAGCCCAGCAAAGAACAGAATGGATGAGCGAGATACCAGTTGGCCATTTCTATCAAACGCATCTGACATTCACGTTTATCAATTTATGCAGCCTCGTTTATATACACATTTCCACGAAAAAAAGTATATTTTAATTAGTTTGACAGCAGTCCTTTTTCATTATTGGTCATTTTTCTTACCAGGCTAATCAATGCGACAAGTAAATTGAACATTTCAAAGCACAACTCCAAACCTTAATTTATTTTACTTTATTTAAAACAGGTTTGTTTAAAAAATGAAAGATTAGTTAACCACTTCTTTTTTGAGCAAAAACTGATCATGATATCAGTCACGTTGGATAAGAAAATTTATCTCAATCTATTTTGATTCGTGGCACAGTCATTCAGCTAAGCAGTCAGATTGCAAATATTGATTGTATATTTGCAAGCCGCTGGCACACTTTCAAGACTCTACATGAACTATGATCAAAGGACAAAGAACGGCGAAAATGTAATTATTAGCGTGTTCATTCATATATTTATCATACAAGGATTTATTAAGAGAAGCAGCGCACACACTAAGAAAAATCTCTCCTCTTTCCACAGTCTTATGGCGAAAAGTCTAACTGGCAAACAAGTATAACCCTAACTTGCCAAAGGAAAAAGTAGTTTATCTAATTTAGAAATCGCTATTGCCAACAGTAGCAGATAAACTGATTGCGTAAAAGGTTACAGCAGTCACTCAGATGAAATACACGTTGCAAAAAATCGAATTAAAGTTAGCTAAGTATAACAAAAATATTGCGAGCACAGTAACAGACAAAACAGCAATTGCTAAAAAAAATAATAAATAAATAAAAATAGAATGCCTAAAAGAATAACACTACAAAATACTTATTGTGCATAGTAAAAATAGGAATGGAAAACCAAATGTTGTACAAGAAAGATACATCAATAGACGTAACAAAATAAATCATCGTTGAAACAAGGGCCGGGAATAAACAGAGGACGACACATAAGACGAGGCCAATACAGACGATCGCACATAAATGCATTTTATCACCGTACGCAGTACTGGGTTCCATATTTTCTATACCAATGGCAAGGACATATCCACTATCACCCCCATAGAAACCCACATAAAACGGCGCGAAGAATATAATAGTGCAAAAAAGATATAAAATTGTCAGCCAATTTGTTTATTAAAAAATTAATTAAAATATATAAAAGACGAATACACAAAAAAATGGACTTACATATGAATTAAAAGGAATAAACCTTTATAATAAAAAAATTATAATATGCTATAAGTGGTTTTGGGAATAAATTTGAAATTTAACGTAAGATAACTTAACGTAACCTAACATTACCTAACGCTCGGTACATGATCTAGCACACTAAACACCCTATTGTCATGACATGTATCCTTACATGCCCCCTAACTCAATCCAAAACACGGCTGGTTACATCTCGGGCTTCGGCGGTCGTGCACGCTGTCGCAGGTTGGCTCAACGTATTATCGGGCAGAGAAAAACAGACAGACCGCTTTCCCTCCTCACGCCATTATAAAGTATCAACTCGTAGCTTATTTACACAACTTGATCAATAGTCTGTTCGCAGTAACCTCACATTTTTTAATCAAACATTTGAAAAATCACCCCATGTATGACGTATTTGGCTGTTTTCCTAATATGCCATGTAACACAAGCGTTTTATAATTTTGTTAACATAAAAGTACCTTATTTTTGTTTAAATTGAAATTTAATTTATATTTTATTTCTAAGTGATAATGTTTCCTTGATAATTAATATGGATAAAAACAGTGAGTAAATAAGTGTGTTGGTAATGACTAGTAAGAAATAGTTCTAATGAAAAATATTATTTCACTGAGTGCGCACGAATTCGGTGCGTTGTCCCTCTGGTATATTTTTCTAGACTCTGTTAAGCTTAGTTTTCACGAGGCGGAGGAATATGCTGGAAGTAGAACTTTAGCAGGGCTTCAGAAAAGTTGGAAGTAACCATGAACGGACTATAGTTTCCCCGCGCATGTTTCCACATCTTGCATGGCTGCTACCGCCTTGAGTGTTTACTGTTTAGGCGCAGCTCAAAACTGTTTCCGCAGTTACGCTGGCTGTGAACTTGAGTTTCCTTAAACAATTTATAATTTTTGGTCGCCGGCAGCGTATGCCTTCTCGACGGCGAAAGTGATTATCGTAACATTTGGAAATTACAACTTAAATCCTCCCGCATTGCGACGTTAGTGCTCGTCGCGTAAGATATTTCCTTCGCCTCCAACTCCGGCGCGGTGGTGTGCTCTATGATCGGCTCGGATCCCCTCCCCCCCTCTATGTTCGGCTTCCTTGCTTTCCTCTCCACCTTCGTGCGTCATAATGTTTTATTGGGGCTTGATAGCTTATATAAGTTGTTGCACGGCCTGGTCTCCTCCTATTCACAGCAGGGTACTCGGGCACTCACAGCGACTTGGCCTCCGAACGTCGTCGAGTGTGCGGCTTGCTTCTTCGCGGCGTTCTTCGGACAGGTGTAATAGCTCGTGGACACGAAGTTCTCTCGTCGGCTTCTTAGGTTCCACCTAAGGGGTCATCTAGAGCCTAGCCCCGCGGGGTCAGCGGCGAGAAGCTTCACAGCGTACTAGGCACACTTGTACACTTTGATATTTGCCTTGAACGCTCCGCTACTGTTCAGCAAACAACCCACCTATATCCTGGAAGGGAATGTGCCCCTGGCCGCGGGGAATGACCTCCAGCAGAGCGCAGACCCCATCGTAACCATCCCCACAAACGTCCTGTCCGGCGCAGTTTTTGTAGAATAAGACAACCAGCAATTTCCCACTGTAACAAGCCAGGAACAAAACGTGATGCCTCCCCCCCCCCATTCCCCGCGGAGCATTCAGATAGTGAGGGCGAATTTGATGTCATGCACAAGAGCGACACGACAGCCCAAACGGAAATAAGCTCGGAACAATGGCAGGAATCGTGGTAGCAGAACAAGAAGTGCCAGACCCAGTTGAATGCGCAGATAGAGAAGGAAACGCTGGTCGAGACCAGGACCCCAAAACGTGCTCGCGGACCTCAACAGGAGGCTGTTGGGCCGCAAGTGCCGGTTTCAAGCCGATTCTCAGTCCTTTGGGAAAACCAAAGTTCCCAGCACAACCCCGGCCCTTCAGGCACTCGAACGAACACACAATCCCAGCCACGCAACTTCCAATAAACAACCGTCATCCATATTGGTTGTCTGGGAGACCAAATACTACAGCCAGCTTGTGCCCAAACCCCGTAGTACACATGTCTCAGGTTTCACAATGTCACTTGCCCGCAACGACATGCACGTCATTACGGCCGACGAGCAAAAATACTCCGCGGCCAAACCACTTTTGAAATCACTCAACATCCCGTACTTCACTTACAGTACAATGGCGGAGTCACCACAGGAAGTGGTGTTCGACTTGCTGGGCGACACCGACCCCCAACATCATCAGGGAAGACCTGGGAGTGCGCGGCTAAACTGTCCTGGGCGTGTACTAGTTTTAGTCTCGCAAAACATACCCCAATGACCCAACACACACCATTCTACCTCTCTTGTCTGTCAATCGGCTGAATATGACAGTCATCCACCCGAGACCTTGAAGGAAGCGGCTTTCCTATGTGGCCCAGTGCCGCAACTGTAACGCCCTGGACCACACACGCAACTTCTGCAGTTTGCACCCAGTCTACCCACACTGCGCCGAACCACACAACCTTGATGGCTGACACGTACAAATCCCAACCCACAGTGCTGAAATTACGGGGGACACCACTTGGCAACTTCTAAACATTGCCCCAAGAAGGTTCTTGACATTGTTCAGCGACGGCAGGCAGCAGCCGAGAGCAAACAAACTTCCAGGGTACAAACTCGCATGGTACACAGCTGTTGCCTCTTCCCACGCTCGCAACTTGTAATACACTGAAATCCTGGACACCAGAAACCTTCCACAGACGCACTCGTATGCACATGCAATCAGGGGTCCCAACAAAACTATAAAAATTCCAGCTCAAACACATCTTGCGCCCCAAACACAGTTTCAGACACCCCTCCCCCCTCACTCTTCGACCCACTCCACTAACCCTACCCAACACCCCCGCGACCGCTGGTGATTTGAGGTCGTCCATGCGGGACTTACAGGACCTCATTAAGTTCTTGCGAGAGGTGAACTTCAAGGCCATCATGGCCCACTTCCGTCCATACTTGATGGTTGCGAACTCCCACCCAGACCCACGAGAAAAAACCCTGCTTCTGCTGGAGGCCCTGACCACGTTCCAGGCCGGCCCCTAAATGGATCACGTCCCCTTAGCAAGACCCCGCTACACTTTCTATCCTTTACTGGAACAGTAACGGAGAGTTCAACCAGCTCTACGGACTTGAGAGATTACTGGAGACGTACGACATAGAAATAGCTCTAATACAAGAAACTCTTTTGAATTCGCGTAGGCTATTTTATGGTAAAAATTACGTGACTTATCGCACATACCGCACAACAAGAGTAGGTGGTACCCTAATCTTGTTATACAATAAATTACAAAATCATGTAAATTATAACCCCAACTGCAAAATTATTTAATCTACTTCTATAAATATTAATACAAGTCATGGCCTCTTAACTGTCCCCTCAGTATATACACCCCCCCCCCCNATAACAAACCTAGATAAACTAACCAATCAACCTTACCCGTATCTTACTGCAAGATATTTAAATTCAAAACACACTGAATGGCACAGTAAAATAAACAACAAAAAAGGAGGAATTTTACTTTCCCACTCTCAAGCAAATAATTATTTAATCCGTGCCCCGGACCGACCCACACACTTCCCGTCTCAAAGTAAATTTCAACCTTATGTATTAGATATTCTGTTGACAAATTCTCCTATCCAGTACTCGAACTACCTCCCCTGGACGAATTAGGCTCCGACCATTTGCCGATCTTCTATAAAATAAGCACTAACTTAATAAAACATCCTGAAATTTCCGCAAACAAACTGGGATAATTTTAATGTAGAATTAGATGAAATATTTGTCATAAACGGAATATAAATTAAAAGTAAAAAGGACATAGACCCAACTCTATAACTATTTCAAAACACTATAAAAACACAATTAAAGAAAAATACTACTTTCCTTAACAGACGCCAATTTTCGCAGAAAAATTCCCGGACATAGATTTCTTACTAGCAGAAAAAAGACACGCTATACATTAGGTATCAAAAACACAAAACTGTTTTTTTTTAAATCTTAATATAATAAACTTAAGAAATAACTTAAAAGCAAGTTAGAAAAATTAAGAATCACAAAATGGGAGATTTTTGTTACAGAGCTTTCCCATAATATTCATAACTTATGACGCATTTCAAAAATACTACGCGGAAAAAATTTAAATCAAACTTCTACTCCCATTTGAACCCCTACAGGTCTGAAATATAATCCAATAGATAAGGCTGAAGTAATAGCCGACTAACCAGCAGGTCGGTGATATCGAGGACCCTGCTTTCACAAGGGATGTAATAACCACTACAACTAATTTTCTAAAAAATAAATCTAAATGAAAGCCACAATACGTCACTTTACGAGAACTACTCTTAGCTATTAAATCAGTCACACCAAAAAAAGGCCCCCGAGAATAATAAAATATAATATCAAATGTTAAAAAAAATTGCCTTACCTGGCAACTTTGTGTTGTGCTATAAAACATTTAACACCATTTTAAAGTACAAATACTTTCCTTCAAACCGGAAACGGGTAAAAATAATGACTATTCCTAAACCAGGAAAACACCTCTCACTATCCCGAAACCGTCACCCGATATCGCTTCTCAGCTCAGTTTGCAAAATATTTTAAAATTTTCTTCTGGTAAGATTAAATACTCATGCTCCGTTAAAGAAAATTATCCCTAACTTGCAATTTAGCTTTAAGACAGAACACTTTACTACTCATGCAATCACTGTGTTTGTTACTGAAACAATATCAGCTAACAATAGACAAAAATATACAATATTAGTTTTTCTGGATATAGCTAAAGCGTACGAAAAAGTTTGGATACCTGGTTTGTGCAAAAAATTATTAACTTTAATTTCCCAGACTGTTACATTCGCTTGCTTTATAGTTATTTTTTAAACATTAAACATACATTTGTACGTTCCAATTGATAATGCTTGATCTAATACATGCAATTTACAAGCAGGAGTTCCACAGGGTTCCGCTTTGTCGCCATTTTTATATAATATTTACACGGCAGATATTCCCAGAACTTTTGCTTAAATTCAAATTTATGCTGACGATACTGTTATTTTTGGTCATGATAAATCAATAGATTATGTTGGTTTACACACCCAACTTCAATTAGACGAGCTTATAAAATGGTACGAGGGATGGAAAATGAAAATTAACGTGGAAAAATCTCAGGCTCTCTTCATTAGAAGGAGAAGGAAAATATACAACCTTAAAAATATTAAATATAATAACGCGGAAATCCCTTACTCTATACACGCTAAATAATTAAGGCTAATAATATGTGAAAAATTAAGCTGGCATTCGCATATGAAAGAAACACGCAAAATATAATTGGCTAAATTAATACAACTTTGCTTACTTTAAAAATCCCCCAGACTTCCCTTGCAACTCAAACTAAATTATTTTTTTTATCTTTAATATAAATAACATAAATATTAAAATATTAATTACTGCATTACTTACATAATCTTTTCATATAAATATTACCACTGCTATATTCCAATAGGCAATATATTTAGAAAGTTAATTTATGCTCTTTTAAAAATAATTCTCTAATTTTAAATGTTGTATGTCATTAAAAATTGTAGCATTTTACTGTTTTAAAAATAAATAAATTTTAATACAAAGAAAAGTAATTTAAAAATCAGTTAATTTTTTATAATTTATAAAGGCGCACTGAGAAATTTAATTTCATAATTTTAAAATAATTTTATAACAATAATTTATATTACCAAGAAATAAATGAAGATTTAAATAGTTTATAGGCAGATCATCGAACAGAATATTTTGATATAATAATACAGAATAATAAATTAGTTAAACTTACTGTTTATGATAAAGAAAGAAGTATAATTCCTGTAGTTAATAAAGTTAGATAAAGAAATTCGAAATAAATATATTAAAGAATTTTAAATGCAGTAAGAATAAGAAAACAATAAAATAAAAAAGGAAGAAGATACAAATTTAAATAATGAAGAAGATAATAATACAGAAAGTAAAGAAAATAGATTACAGATAATTAAAAAAGGTATTTGTTATCCTTATTTATGGCATAGGAAGGAGTAAAGTATAACACTTTTAAATTTTTATTATTTTTTTATATTTTTTTCGGATTAAAATTTTACTACAAAAATAAAAATAGATCATATAACAATTCCAAATAAGCATATGATAATTGTTTTGTTTGACTTGTAAAAATATTCTTATACAAACATTAATTTTAATTACGAATGTTTTATATAAAATCGTTTATTTCTAAATATTTATCATTAATTATCGATGATAAATAATTATTGATTTAAAAAAATTCTAACAGAAACATAGAGATCAAAAAATGAACAATATTCAGTAAAAATGACATTAAAACTATGTTGGTGTTGAATAGATATAAAATATTTGTTATTACACACACCAAATTAAATATAAATTTAACATTTTGTTAAAGTAATTTTTTTAAAAAAGAAAAAAATCACTTATTTTGTATGCATAGTTGAAAATGTTTTTTCTGATCCTTTGTTATATTTATTTAACAATTAAATAAATTTTATTGGCGCATACTCATATCCTGTTTCAAAATTTTCATTTATATAATTTTTAATTGCCTGTACTTACACATTTCAATTTTTTTTACTTAAACTGTAATGTATCCATGTTAAAGATGTGATTTCAACGGCATTATTTTTAGTGATGCATTATATATATTTTTAATTCACCTTCCATTCCAAATAAAAAAATATTGATTAAATTTTTGAACTATTCATCTTTATTAACAATTCCCCAAAAATCTCGCGTTCGCTCTAAATATAATAAATACAATTATATATTTGTATCTTTGTTAATGTAATTTTTGGTAATTATTTTAAAAACCGTTCGATTATCGCAAAACAAGTCTGAATTTATACGGAACAACAAAATTAATTAAAATTTTCAAGTATTTTAAGTATTTTATAGATTGTTTCATCACTTTTATATTTTAAATAATGGAATTTATGAATGAGGAAGCTTTGCTTTAACTCCAAGGTTTGTTAAATTGAAACTAGAAAATTGAACTCTAATATTTTAAGTAGAACTACCACAAGTTAATTAAATTTTTCCATTATTTAAGTTATTAAAAAAAACTATATTTTTTATTTTCGATATCATAATATTATTGCAAAATGGATATTTTATTGGTTTAAATTATTTTAATTATTCATAAGCATAAATTGTAAATCCAATATTTGTTAAAATAATGTTATTTATATTTTCTATCAATAACCATAATCTAATTTGTGTTGGTTGGTATAATTTTATTTATAAGTAACTGTTTTACAGCATATTTTTCTAGGTATTCGAGATTCTTTTTTAATCTTCATTTTCTGTATTTAGAAACTTAGTAAGGGTTTTGAAAATAACTAGCAAAATTAAAATAACAAATATGTTAATATATTAATGTTTTAAAAATATGGTAGTCTAAAATAAAATTAAATAAAAATAAAAACAAAAAAATCACAAAATATAGATAAGATATATATATATATAAAATAACTAAAAAAATTTAAGTGTTCAAAGTTAAATTTATAAAAACAAAAACTATTGAAAGTTTTTAAAAGTAATGCTTTAGAATTATAATTAAAAAATTCAAAAATAGCTATACAAATAAATACATAGTCTAAAATAAAAATGGTAAAAATTTAAAATTATTGAATTTGTTTTAAATAATAGTGTAAAGATATTTTACAAAATGACGTAACAAAAGTGATTTGAAAACTTTGTAACTACTCTAATTTAAAATAATTTTTTTTTTCAAATAGTAGTTTACAATAAAATTTATTTGGGTCTGGGAAGCCGGATGCTAAATGTTTTTAACAAACATTCATTATTTTATAAAAAGGTAAATAAAAAATGTGTTTAAAATTAACTCTAAAAGTCCAATAATTTTGAACGTTTTTGAATTATCGGAAGTTGAAAGTAAAGGAAGGTCCTTTTTGTACCTATTTGAGTATATTTTCGTTTGTAAACAATAAATAATATATATGCTTGTTTCTTATCATATGTTATTTTTAATGGCTTCATTTTATATTCAATTTTAAAAGATTTTCTTTGAAGAGGTTAGTTAAGAGACTCTTATAAGGAGACTTACTTTTCGAGATTTTCCATCATTGTTTGATTTTATATGTGAGTGGTATGGCAGGTAGTTCATGTCGGGTGACCTAGCTAGTTTTGCAGTAACTGGTCTCGTCAGGAGTTAGTCTTGGGTGGAGTTAGTCTTGAGTGGAGTTAGTTTTGGGTGGAGTTAGTCTTGGGTGGAGTCAGTCTTGGGTGGAGTCAGCCTTTGGTGGAGTCAGTTTTGGGTGGAGTCAGTTTTGGGTGGAGTCAGTTTTGGGTGGAGTCAGTTTTGGGTGGAGTCAGTCTTGGGTTGAGTCAATCTTGGGTGGAGTTGGGGGCTGGCCGAACGAGCGTGAGTAATCAACTAATAAAAAACACTTTTGGGTGCGAAGCGAGCACAAGTAATCAACCAATGAGAAACATTGTTGAAGGGATTGGAGGGAAACCTACTAATTTACCAATGAGAAACATTGGGGAGGGTCAGTCGTCTGCTGGACGTGGTGCTGAGAAAAACTCCGAAAATTTAAGTTTTTCGTATAATTTTTTTAATGTTAATTTTTGTTATAAATTATTGAAAGTTTGCGATTTTTTATTTTTATATATTTATTTTTTATAAATTTTAAAGGAATTTTTAGAATTTTGGTATTTTTTGGGTCAATCATCTTGGTCTTGGGTTAATTATCTTGGGTCTTAAGTCAAGGATCTTGAGTCTTGGGGTTTTGGAGCTTGATTCATGTGTCTTGGTTTTGAGTCTTAGGTCTTGGCTCTTAAGTCTTGAGTCTTGAGTTTTGAGTCTTGAGTCTTGGGTCTTGAGTCAAGTGTCAAGGTTTTTAAGGAATTTGTTGGAATTAATTTTTTTTGGGATTTCAGGAATTTTTGGAAAGGTTTTGTGTTCAAGGTTATTCAAGGTCACGGGAATGGGGTCAAGGTTAAAGGAATGTCATCGAGATCTAACATGGCTGACGAGATTGACACTGGCCGACCTGGCGAAGGTAGGCCATTTCGGGAGCTAAGACGATCAACCTGTCATCGAATCCCGGACTACCTACATGTACATCTTAAAATAATTTCATTAAATAATTTTTTAATTTTTTATATATTTTTTTAAATAATTTTTTGGGGGTTTTGTCATTTTTCTGCAATTTTTGGTATTTTTGGCTTCAAGGTCATCCAAAGTCAAGGTTGAAGGTCAATCAAGGTCATTGGTCGAGGTCGACGTCACCCAGATTCAATACGACCGCTGACTGACCGGAATGACAGAGAATGATGTCGGATCCGAGTTTCCAATCCCTAATTCCTTATGCAAGACTCGCCATAATTATTATTCTCAGCTCTAGCCTGTAAATTACTGCGAGTTATAAACATTTAACGTCCGCTAGCATGACCATATCATTCCATTCTTGTAAAGTTTATAAAGGTTAGAGATAAATAAAATAATGGGCCTTAATTCACTTTTTCCTATTTTTCAAGGTACTGAATACAAGCTATCTGGCCTACCTCTACAGTAGATTCGGACCATTGCCTCTCCATTAGAAACATAATACTCCATCAAACGGCAATTTTACCCTTAAAATTCCCTGGCACTAGCCAAACTTTTACAGAAGATCTTTTAATGTTCAGCTTTATGGTTTATGGAAAGAACTTCCTACTGCAATATAGAACTCAAACTATAAGTCAAGCCGCTTTTAAGAAAATATGTTTTGCGTACCTGTGTCGGAAGTAATCCAATTTTATTCAATGAATGCCGTTTTACTGTTGCATATCGTTGTTTTGCTGTTGCACACTGTCGTTTTTCTTGTGTTCATACAAAACTTACAAAAGAATTGGCGTGGACGTCACACAAACAACAGCAATAGTAAATAATGATTAAAACCATTAGTGTACGTTGCAATGCAATGTTAATCTCAATTATATAAAATTATTACAACCAGTTACATTAGTTTGTATTTAATTGTTATTATATTTTGTTTAACCTTGTATGAAGCATTTTATTATATGTGACTGAACTTGAACTGCTCGTTAGTTTAAAATAGAGCCTTAATTTTCCTAATCTTGTTAGCATATATAAAAAAATTAGTAAAAGTAATTTTCTAAAATTTAAGTATTTTTTCATTAAGAATACTTTAGAAAGCACATTTTGCAGGAAAACATTCACTTCGAAATTTTAGGTATAGTGTATTACGGAACTGTCAAAATTACGTCTGCATGTTAGAGAATCAATTTACTTATGGGGAAAAAAAAATTTATAAAAGAGAGAAGAAATCAACTTGATATTTTGACCATACATTTGTATTTAAACTTCTTTTCTATCATTATAACTTTTCTTAGTTTCATTCGTAAACAAAATTCTAAGACCGTTATAGTTATTTCCATAACTAAATGGCTGTATCAGAGCTTTTAGACCTGATATAATTTATAGTTTCACATTTTGCAAAGAGGATATTTCATAATGCGTGCTGTGCTTTACCACCTTTATCGCATGTTTCGTTACCACACCAGTGAGCTGTAGGCGCTAAGCCCCTTAGACTAAAGCTGTAGACCGCTTATTCGTCTTCTGCGCATGCGCCCAACATTGACCTACCCCAATCATACATAACTGTCTAAGTCACATGGTCAACCGTGATGGACGTGTTTGTTTAAATCTTAATTTTTAAATGACAATGACTAATATATTAATAAAATACTTTTACCGAATTGAACTTAATCAATCTGCATTACAAATTGGTTAGAGTGAGTATAAAATTATTTCTAGGCACTTGTTTATAAATCAGTTTTCTGACCTAACATCCAAGCCATGTCGTTTTTGCAAGACCTGTTGGCAGAAAAGCAGGTCAATATTGGGACATGGAGATTGGTTCTGCGCAGCCAGCGAGATCGGCCTACTTAATCTTTAGTGTATGCTACGTCCGCATTTACAAATAAGAACCCTTCGTAACGTATCAAGAGTAACGTGTTCGACAAATCCGTTACCCACACAGCGAAGATCATTGCGAATCAAGCCTCGAAGTGTACGAATAACATTCCTGTGAGATACGTAGACTATTTTGTTCGCTTGGTTTGGATGGGCCAGATAAATAAATTGGCGAGAGAACCTGCCTTGTTCCAAACGCAGGCTTGCTCGTCGGAAACCAGCGAACACGAACAAAAAAAAAAAAAAGATATCGCGATCCACTGAGGGAGCGCGGCGAGGTACATAGAGCGCAGACCCCCGCCGACACTCCTTTATGGCAAAAAAAGGACTTTGCCCCGACCCGACCCGACCCGACCCGGGGAAACTCCTTCATCCGCCGAGCGAAAACCAATTTTCAGGCTCGATATTAAAACCCCCTTCTCTTCCATCCGCTGTCATCTTTCGCGCACAAATTAGATTTCCTGCGCCCTTCCTATATACATACAAAATGGCTGGTGAACAGATTCTCCTACTTTCGGGCTTTGAATAACAAACAAGCCGGAGCAGTTTTTTTTTACTCTCTCCTCCTTTTGCGGCGTTCCCGTACCCTGGAAAGCTATTGGCCGGGCGAAGTCCCCCATCTGCGCAGCACGGGGCTTCTCTGGAGTCGGTAACCGTATTTCGTTTGTCGCGTAATGCCCCCCCCCCCCCNCCTTTTCTCTATTCTGTTCCAGCTCGGATGAAACACGGCACGTGTTCTCTCGCCAAAAGAAATTACCCTCGTCTCGTTAACTTCGGCGTCGGGGCTTGCTGGCGGTGGAACATAATTACCCTCGTGCTGCACCTCGGTTTGTTCGTCTTCGTCGGAACTGACGTGAGCATCCGCACGTTTCGACCGCCCGAGGCAGGGATGGGGCGGAGTCCCCGGGGCAAGTGGCGGATGTTGCAATATGTGCTGCTGCTTGGCCATGTCTGTACGCAGCTCGCGGGGTCCGTTTACATGTATCTGATTTCCATGTTTGCGGCCGAGAAGCGCAGGAGCTATAAGGGCGAAACTGCCACGCGTATCAAATGCGCCATCGCCGAAACGTGCAGAGACTGTGAACTGGCGTGCGATGTTCTCATCGTGCTGCGTCTACCTGTGGGACTTTTAATTTTATTGGTGGCAAGTCTGTAGCAAAGTTGGAAGGAGGGCTGAACACTAGCCCCACAAGAATTTGCAAAGAATATTTTAAGCTATAGCAGTCTGAAAATGTGGGTTTTAGTCATATTGAAGAGCTTCAAAATAGTGTTTGCAATAAGCGTGGTATGTCGAAAGTTGTATTCCGCGCTAGTGTAATGTGTTATTTTATTTTCGAATGCAAAGCAGATTGTGCAGACGTGAAATAGTTTGTTCTAAAAACGAGTATTAAAAACCACTGCGAACAAACACGTTACAAGGTAATCATTACCAGAGACACTGGAGAATCGCGAACAATTTCCGAGCCAACGTAGATTCAATAACACTCTAACTAGTTTTATTTATTAACGATTGGATGATCAAGTTTTGACTCAGCTAAGTTCTTTACAGACAAATCACGAGCATTCTGCTTTAGAGTATCAGAATCCTCATTGGCCTAATGAAATAGGATAGCGTTTTCATACATGCATGACAACCAGTAACGAAAGAAAACTGTCGCGCCTGCGTAAAGTACGATGGATCCTAGCAAACAGTCAACTTCAATGTTACAAATTTACGTATATTTACGGGATTTTTTACTGAAATGTACAGTGGAAACGCAATCCGTAATGACGGAAAATGGAGCTGAGCTCCGTAAATACAAAATACGGAAAGTCCCGTATTTCCCATGGCTTCAGGTTTCGTTAACGAACAATGCCGGGTATTTCTTCGTCACTGTAACTAGAAAATTATCGTTTCTGCGGCAGTTAAGAATTCCACGCCACTGATACCTATTATTTTAAACATCAAAAAGCAGCATTAGGCGTCTGTAACATTTAGCATGACTTAAAATACACTAACAGTAATACAAACGGAAAAAGTTGCTTATGTGAAATGTAATTGAAATACCAAAGTTATACCTTAAAGTCGTATGCGAAATTGTAGATAATTGATCAGAGTCGTGGACTTGTGGCATCCGATACGGGTTCAAATCTCTTTAAAATAGAAAACATTTTAAATTTTTTTAGTCTCTTTTTATAAACAATAGAACACCCACATAATGAAACTTAAAGGTTTTCACCTCTTTTTTTTTTAAACTGGAAGTACAGAAATGTAACAAGGAAATTAACGGAAAGTTCTGTAAAATTTACGGAACATCCGTTTTTTAAAATCAATGTGTCCTTAATTGTACGGAGAGTTTACGGCCACTTATGAATAAACTTTTAGCAGCAATTTCCGTAAAATGGAGAACAATCCTTTTAACTATGTTTTCCTGTGATAAACAATCATATATAACCATTACACACGTCGTGTGACGCCCGGTGCAGTACTACTTATATTCTGGCGAAAAATCTGATTAAGGACACCCGATTTACGTGAAAAAAAAAGTCCTCTCAATATGTTTCCCGAAACATTTCTGCTCCAACAGAACAACTTCAACAATATTTGGATTGTTCCCACAGCAACAGGAATTTTAATAACCTTACAAGATTTTCTGTTGCTGTTACCCTCACACCCGATTACAGAACTACCCAGTACTAGCAACAGAACATTAGCTATTACAATTCTGATTGCAGTGGGAACAATCTAAATATTGTTGAAGTTTTTCTGTTGGAGGTGCTATCTGTTTTATAGCAGGAATGCAATGCTCTGCTGTAGCAACCGCATGCACAGTAGCTAATACTATTACATATAGGAATACAACAAACAGTTCTGGTATCATCTGTGTTAAATTTTTTAAGTGGTAAAAATAGCCACAGACACCAGATGTCTGTGGCTATTTTAACAGTCTAGATGGCTCCTAAAAAAATACCTTTTATCTCGGTGCAGATACCGCAACATAATATTAAGTTATTGTAACAGAGACACGCGGCCAATAACAAAATTAAATCTGCTGTTGTGCACACAGGACATTGCAGTATAGCTTGCGTGGAAGCTTTGGTTTTTTTTTCGTGCAAATTAGGCGTTTCTGGTGTGTAAACCAGACATAAATATAGAAAAAAAGCATCATTACAGCTGTTCAGCATATGCTGCTGACAGCCTTAAACAATATATGAAGGGTACGGTTGGTAGAGAACAACAACACTACAGGACCACCACGAGAAAACTCACGGGAATAGCCATCCGAAAAATGTACTAATCGACTGGTGCCCAGGTTCAAACCGTAAATCTCAGTGATGGAGACTTGTGGCTAACCTATGAAGTTGTGTTTACAGGGACCTCGATTGAAAACGGAAGTCACTACGACCTTTAATAAAAATTGCCCTTCCTGTTTTACTGTGGCCGATGACCCTGAGCTGAAACTAGCTACGTTACTTTACGTTGAGTTGGTCACGTAAAGTAACGTAACTTTACATTGAGTTGGTCACACTGGCTTACGCCATATGTCTCCGCCTTTTCAAATCTTTCAAGCTCGTACAAAGTAATAAATATTTTACAAATGACAAGCCCTCGTAAACAATTCATGGCATACACGCAAAACAGTACTTTTGTTTAATGATAATGTCTACAAACCGTATGCGGCGCAGCGCAACCACATAACATATTGTGACGAGGCTCAAGATTGCCATCTGTTTATTTATTATAATGTATTATTCCAATTTCAGCCAATCAGAGGGCAAACAACTATTGTTCTCTAGTGATATCTGTACGCGTTAGCAAATAGTGATTTTTTTGTGCTTTTATATTCGTAAAATTATGTCGATAATTTTTATCTTCTTGAAATAATACCTGCGTTATTCAAACTTAAACTTTTTTTTTCATGTTCTGCATAGCGTTATTAAATAAATAAAATTAAAAATTTTAAAACTGTTTTTTTTTTTTTTTCAGAAATCGTGATACCAAAAACATGGAATGACATTCTATGATGCATGTAAAAATTTTAAATATATGTGTAAGGTGTTTCCTAATGTCATTCTGACTAGATAACAATCCTTATAATATTACCAACGGCGAAAGAAATCATCGCATATCTCGTGGAGACATTTGCGCTATTTTTATTTCCTTACTTAACTTCACAAAAGTCATTAGAAATTTACGAATCCCAAAAATTTGCATTAACCATCTTCCGTAAATGAGTCAAATAATTTTTGTAAAGATAAACAGTACACGTTATATAACTGGTGAACGTGTTCCCCAAAATTTTCAATTTCAGAAACGATTATTAAAAAAAAAACACAAACCATTTTTTACTGTGAAAATTCGAAAAGTTTGTCCCTGCAGTATTTTAGAACATTTCACGCAATAGCAACGGCATTCGTATACTTTGCATTTTTTTATTTGTATAACTTAATTATTATTTGTTATTATAGCTGCAGAAAAACAGAAAAAAATTGTATTTGACATCAAATTATTTAAAAAATACGGTGTAAATTTCTTTTATTCGAGGAAAACGGCATCACGTACAGTCCGTGTAAGCCGAACGTTTGGTAAAAGTATTCAATTATTGGTTTTTTGATATCCAACACCCTTAACTAAATATACTTGCCTAGTGCGTGTAGCACCCCCTTTTGCCCTGCTGACGGCCGTGATGCGGCGTGGCATGGCAAGACACCGAACGCGATCGGGAGCCATACTGATTGGTGACTCCTGCACAGCCTCCCACAATGCACGGGGACTGGTGTTGACTCTCAAGACCTCGCTGTTACAGAGCCACCCGAATCCCTTCACTTACTCACTCGCGGAGACTGGTAGGCGCGTAAATGGGTGCACATCTTATTGCGGGTCCCTGTGTCGTCCGCTAGTGACAGACGATGGTGAGTGTACCAGGAGACTCATTTAACCATCCCCATACGAGGACACCACCACCACCGGCCTAATACGAGGCATCCATCGCTTCATGTGCATGGCGACGCATTCGTACCCTGTCATCGGCGTTTACCAATGTGTATCTCGGCTCATCCGTCCACGCGACCCTTTTCCATGCGTCGAGTGTCCCATGGCGGCATTCCCACGTTGAGCTTCGTGACGTGCGGTGAGCAGTAGCACTCTAGTTGGGCATCGGCTTCTGTACCGCACAGCGAGGAGGTGGTACTGTATGACATGTCTGCTCGCAGGTCTTTGTGGTCCAGTACTGAGTTAGCGAGCGATCTGCTGCACTGTGCGTGGCCTGTCTGTCCGCTGTTATCAACTGAGATAGCCAGTAGTGACCCCTGTCATCGATACGTTGTATGTCACGGCAGTTGTCCCTGGCGGCGGTGGTCTCGCCGGCCTCCGCGAACTCACGGCACACTCTTGACACGGTGGCCCGTGGAGATCCCAGTGCCTGCACGACGTCGGAGATGGAGTGCCCCGTACATCTGGTCACGACAATCTGGCAACGATGAAATGCGCTGAGATCTTGTTTCTTCCCCATTATGTGACTCGGATGGTGAGTATGAAGTCTAACGATATCCCAGTAATGCATGACTGGAGACTATTCTGTTCGACGAGGCGACCACAGTGCCGTGTCGCCAACACGACAGGCGTTTCTAATTCAACTGCTCATGGAAGTGATTAAGGGAGGATCCAATATACAGAATTATCTTTAAATACAGGTACAAATTTAGTGAGATGACTGTTTATTGAAAATTGGGTAGAGACCATAATGCCATATATTCGCTAACATGATTACGCTTTTGAAAATTGAGAATTGAAAGAAGAATTGCAAAATAGATGAAACAACAAATTTGTCAATAGTGTTAGTCCGACTTGATATCTGCCATATGTAGAAGGATAAAATTCACACGAATATAAGTACAATTTTTCGACCCGCAGAGATAATATGAAAATATTATATTGTACGATTTTTTCAAGAAGGCAAGTATTCCTATATGCCTATTTCTGTGGCTTTTTATTTACTTACTCGTGGAATAATAATATTTTGGATTTTATTTAGTAGCCGATTGATTTGTAGCCTTGTTATCCCATTGTAAGCTACGCGCGAGTAGTCTGCGCGAGGGGACGGTTGGAATGNGATGCGGCCATGATTCCACTAAAATATTAGGTAAACAACAGTCGACCACACGCTGTGTTTATATACTAACCCGGCAGTCGCTGGGTTAGTGTTCATGCGAGAGAGTATCTGAGCTAGAACCAAGCGAGGTGCTGATGTGTACGTACGAGATCAGTGAAAAATTTTTTTTTTTTTAAAACAGACAATAGTGAAGTTAGAGCCAAGCGAGGCTACGGAAATATTCCAACCTAAGTGAGAAGCGAAGTGTTTGAACAAAACCGGCTATGTACTGTTTTCAAACTGCTTGACAGATGTCAGCGCACAACCATAACGTAACACTCTGCTAGGTGCATATTATTCTCGACTTCTGCTAAAATTATGTTATTTATGAATGCATCCAGGTTTGCGTTCTCATAATGGATATGCGTGCAAATAAGAAGCGGCGTAGGTTTAGCACTGGCTACTTGTTGTATAGCATGTCTGACATGGTCAATGAGATTGTTTGTGAACGGGCACAACACAGAGTCGTACAGGTACTGTACAGCAGGTTGTACGACCCGCACAGAACACGTATTGGAAAACAGGATCGAAATGTATTTGCCAGTAGGAAAAAAAGGCTTCGAAAATGTCTATTTTATTGTTTTCTTACCTACCTCCTAGATTAGGCCGAGTAATTTCAAGAGTTTCTCGAAATGTACCAAGGGCTGTGTCGGCGATTTCCTCAATTTATCTTGCATATTGCATTGTGAATAACGCCTAGGAGGTGTAGACTTCAGAATTCACCCTGCAATGGTTATCGCCTTCTTGCTATTCAAATGTATTTTTTAAACATTTAATTAAATGTTGTACTGAACATAAGTTAAATTAGATATTTGAAGGGGGACAGTAGCAGGTCCAGTATATTTTTTTGCAATAAACCAATAATGATTTTCCAGATTAATTCTCTCGTTAAAACTTAAAAAACTAAATTATATTTAGACCTAATTAGATGCGTAGGTAGTTACACTATATAAATTATAGACAATTACTTAATTTGTAAAATAACGACACTTTACGTGTAACCGGTTTGCCAACTATATAAGTAACAGAGATATAACTCAATAACCTTCACCAAGAGAATAAGTGACTACGGCGTTTCAAAGTTAAAAAACTGTTCGGAGGCATGTCTTAAATTTCATTGCATACGACTTTAAGTGAAATACATAGCCCTGTTCTTGAGCCTTTAATATACCATGTCGTCATTAAAGTACCCTAAATATTTGGATATCGGTGTAAATTAACCGCTCTAGAGAAGCACACTGTGATAAATACAACCGAAAAGTGATGTGTTATTTACGTTTTCTTAGAGCTGATTTTGTTGTTAACAACAATTTGTTTTCTTTCGTTGCCTTAGACGTCAACCCTTTACGCCAGAGGTCTAAGACATCGGGTGGCAGTCCCTAAAGTAATTATAATCTTAAACCTACAAACGGCACACACATACGTACCTTACCTGTGATTCGAAATTAAAATTTTTCGCACCGTAGACTCATATTTTAGAGAACTTTTCTACGGAGGTCAGTATGAATTTGTTAACAGCAAACCGCTTCTTTTAATGTAAATATGAAGCTGTAGCGTCGTATTTGGTTCGCATCACGTTTTATTTGGACTACGTATTTCGCTTAGGGGGAACATTACCAAACGATGTAATTTAGTGGCAATTTTCAAATTTTTCCAAAAGAAATTGCTGAAAAATGATTCCTTTCTTTTCAGGGTAGCAGAACAACCTAAAATTATTGGACTCCCATTCGGGAGGACTTGGGTTTGATTCCCTGTCCAGCCATCCTTATTTCGGTTTTACATGGTTTCCCGAACTCACTCCCGGCAAACGCTGTAATGGTTCCTTACTACAGGCCGTGGCCGATTCCTTCCCCGTTCATTTTTCTCTGAGCACCTTGCTCCTTCCATAATGATCTCGCTGTCAACGAGACGTTGTTCCCGACGTAAAGGCTGTTCACGATACATTGAGCACTTTGAAAGCCTTTCTTAAACTGTACTTGTGTGCACATTGTCTATTCTTCACTTACGTAAAATTTAAATTGCCATGGTTCTGATCACATTATTCATACTAGGTCAAGTGAAACGGTTGAATTATTAGACAAGTAGATTAAATATAATACAAATATGCTAGTTCTTACACTTACTTGCATTAAAAAACCAGCAAGCAAAATGAATAATTCCAGTGTTCACAAATGCTAACACATATAATAANTACACTTACTTGCATTAAAAAACCAGCAAGCAAAATGAATAATTCCAGTGTTCACAAATGCTAACACATATAATAATTTTAATTCAACGTTGCGAATATGGAACTACTTTCCCAACGTCGTTGCCAACTTTACAGGGCGCATATCACTCAGCGAGGCCGTTGAGAAACATGCAGGGTTAAAATAGTGGCATTTTTCAAAGGTTGGTTTCCAAATTGCTCAGTTAACCGTGAGCAGCCTGTACATTCACTTTAAACCTAAAACAGAGAGAATTGAGCGAAATCAGTGAAAAACCAGAGAAAATGGAGCTAGTGTTAATCAGTGCTAGACAACTTATTAATATTCTGGCTGAATTTCTCTTATTTATTTGTTATTACCACTGAATGTCTAGAATTCCAATGCCGTATGCCAATTGTTCCCAGTTAATTTGCTTGATTCGCCAGTCGATAGTAGCTTACCAAATGACTTTCAGCTAATGTTATTTCACTGGTTGATATCACTGATTCGTGCTTAGAGTTTAGTGAAGAGATTTGGACGGCACTTAACAGCGAGGTCGTGAGAGCCGGTGAGGGTGGAGCAGCGCCGGAATGAAAGGGCGGGGGGAACGGGAAATCACCCGAGAAAATCCACCTGCCAGCGGCATCGTCCGGCACGATTCCCACATCCGAAAATCCGAGAGTGACCCAGCCGGGATTGAACCCAGTTCGCCTTGGTTGGAGGTGAGCCGGCTAACCGCTCAGCCACCGCGGCACCTTCGGGCTTAGAGTGCAGGCCCCATACTTACCTGCCTACCTGCCTACCTACCTACTTTGCTGATCTCTCCAATACCATGAATCCGCAAATGGATTTTTGGAACACGGCTCGTACTTAGGCATCTTGAAATGTTGTTGGAGCGTGTTGATTGACAGGAAGGAGTTTTTCAGGTATTGCGGCACGCTGTTGTGGCACACGTAGTAGTTACGTGACGAGCGTATGTTTGCTCCAGAGAGAGAGAGAGAGAGAGAGAGAGAGAGAGAGAGAGNGTCGGAGGAGGACGAGGCGGGGGTGGCGACCCAGTTCAAGCGGTGAGCGAGCCGTTATCAGCTCGGTGGCGGCGATAACGGTTAATGACGCGGGCCAACACGGTGTGACTGATGGCTCCCCCTCCCCCACGGCGGCAATTGCCGGCAATCCACAACTGGCGGGCGCGAACCGCCGTCGTCTACCGTGTTTGGACTGCCGGGCAAACAGCAGGCTTGTTTGCGCTGTGCCACGTACCCACAACACCGCACCGGACCTACAGCCGGCCGTCATCTCTCCGCGGTGTCATCGCAGGGTCCTTGCAGCTCGAGGTCGCCATCAGTCACCGTGACATCACAGCCTGTACCAAGTGGCTCCCACACGTCAGTAACTTGGGGCTACGGGTTATTCTACTCGTCAGGAACAAAATGTCATTTATTATGTGAGAGTTTCCCAATGCTACGTGAATAATAAAAGAGCAAGAGTTACTTAGTTACGAAGTTATTTTATATTTAATTTCTGACTATTACAATTGTTGTTTTTTTAACGTAGAAAATAGAGCAAATATGGCACACATGCGACACTAGCGCTTACCTGGTGACGAAAATGCTTGGTTGCCAAACTTTTAACATTGATCTTCCCAACCTGAGTAGAAGTAACCTTACCTAGGGCTCCCTCATTATAGTCACTTCGCGGTCTCGTCACAGTTTTTGAATTAAACCTTTGAAAAAACACCCCATGTATGACACGTGTGCTTATTTACAAAATATTTCATGCATCACAAGCGTTTTATATTTGTGTTAACACAAAATTGCCTTATTTTTTATTAAAATTTAACTTTTACTTACATTTTTTATGGATTATAATATTNTTTGTGTTAACACAAAATTGCCTTATTTTTTATTAAAATTTAACTTTTACTTACATTTTTTATGGATTATAATATTTCATTTATAATTAATATGAATAAAAACCAATATAAAATAGGCATGCCTGGAAATAAATAGTTCTAATATAAAATATTATTACAGTGAGAGAGCACGAATGCGGTGCGTTGTCCCTTTGGTACAATATTGCTAGACTTGCTTGAGGTTTGTTTGCATGAGTCGGGGGAATATCTTGGACGCAGAACGTTAGCAGAGCTACAGAAAAGTTGGAAGTAACCGTGAATGGGCAACGTTTAGCTCCTGATATGAAGCAGCTTTGTCACCCAGAGGCACCCGCATACCTGGAGCTATTCTGCACGCTTGAGACACGAAGGCAGAGGTAGCGACAGGGGTGGGGCGCAGATGTAACGATCTGTCGGTACCACGCCGCCTCTACGTGCAAAGCAATGAACTGACGTGCCGTCTTTTCGGCGTTATATGCGCAACAATAGGACTTCAGAGCGGTGGAAACTCAGGGGCTAAATCTTATGCAGTCCCCTACACATATTTCGCAAATGTACTCGCGGTATATTTTATGCTACAAAAGTCTAAAAATTCCTTTTAAATTATTAGGCGGGAGCAGAAGGTGTGCGCTTCTTAATAATGTTTNATGCTACAAAAGTCTAAAAATTCCTTTTAAATTATTAGGGGGGAGCAGAAGGTGTGCGCTTCTTAATAATGTTTGCAATATGAGAGTGGTGATGAGATACTGTATTTATGGTGGCACCACAAACAAACGTATTCGCCATAACACCTCCTGCGAGTGGTACGTAACTTAACTGTGTGCATGTGTAATTAATATACTAGGTTCCTCTGTGGCTTTCATCCCCTGTTTTCGGCATGACAGACGGCACATAGAAAGGGACCTGCAATGAACCTTGTCACAGGCTTCCCACCAATAAAACGATAGCGTAACCGCTTAAAGTCCCATAGTTATAGTCCATTCGTGGTTACATATAATATTTCTGAAGGCCTGTTGCAGCTGTACGTTCAGGATATCCCTCCGCCTCGTGCAAACAAAGCTTAACCAAGTCCAGAAAATTACTCCAAAGGGACAACGCACCACATTCATGTGCTCCTAGTTTAATAACATTTTGCATGATAACTATTTCGTGNAATTACTCCAAAGGGACAACGCACCACATTCATGTGCTCCTAGTTTAATAACATTTTGCATGATAACTATTTCGTGCATGGCATTATCAACACATTTATTTACTCTCTGTTTACACACATATTATTTTAATGGCATATTACAATTTACAGATAAAGTATAAGTAAAATTCTAGTTTAGTAAAAACTTGATACTTTTATTTTAACGGAAGTATGATACGTTTGTGATACCTGACACATTTAGGAAACAACCAAACATGTAATGTAATACATGGGGTGAGTTTTCAAAGTTTTTATTTTAAAAAAGTNTGACACATTTAGGAAACAACCAAACATGTAATGTAATACATGGGGTGAGTTTTCAAAGTTTTTATTTTAAAAAAGTGTGAATAAAACGCAAATGGGCTCTAGAGGCAGCACGGCGAGAACACAGCACGCCAATTCAGAGACCTTGCGCTCAGTGGCGAAGGTGCGCTTGAAGCGTGTAGCGTTGTAGTCCTTATCGCTCCCGAGTTTCTCGGCCTCCGACACGCAAAACACAGCTCGAGGTGCCCAGCGGTTGTCGAGGAGTCGCAATCGATCGCGAAACGGCTGGCCGGGTTTTCGGTGGAATCAGACAGAGGGGTGGCGCCCCTGAAACGGCGGTGGAAACTGGTAGCAGGTATAGGCGGCAGGCGGGAGATTGTAAATCACTACGCCCCGGGGGTGGACAGCAGGTTTATTCGGCGTGAGGCAGGCGGGCTTGCGCTCAAGAGCCGCTGTAGCGGGATCGCCATTGTGCACTGCGAGTCCAGGTACATCGCGGGACTGTCGCCCTCTGCTCGGCCCCCTCGGGGGGGGGGGGGTCTGTCCCCCC
>NQII01003898.1:72800-95403 GCA_002778355.1 Clitarchus hookeri
GGGGGGGGGGGATCTGTCCCCCCACTCGCCCCTCTCAACCAGAGCAAGGCGCTGACCTTGGTGCCAAACCTCGCATTGCCCAGCATGCTTTCGAAAAAAATAATAATAAAATACACACTTCTGCTTTGATTTTTTGCTCTCCGCTGCTGCTATTCCGTAACTAAAGTCTCCCGGAGGCAACTCCCTGGCTGCCTCCCGTCGGAATGATGTATTACGTAAACACCGTTAAAACTTGCGAACCGTATAACCTTTGATAAGGCCGCAGTGGTGTAGTGGTTAGACTACTCGCCTCCCACCTAGGTGAACCGGGTTCGATTCCCAGCGGAGTCACCTCTGGATTTTCGCATGTGCCAGACTATGCCGCTAGTCGGAGGGTCCTGTCGGTAATCTCCCGTATGCCCCACCCCTTCAATCCGGCGCTGATCCATAATCACCTCTCTTAACCCTCATCGGCTCTCAAGACCTTGATGTTAAATGCTGCACAAATCTATTCACTCACTCACTCACCTTTGCCCGTCACGCAGACGAATTTGCTTTCTGATAACTATCTTAGAAACACACAAGCTACAGATGCACAAACATATGGGGCGTGGGACATAAATTTAATACTAAACATGATAATTGCGTAATATTTACAGGTTTCTGGCAGTCAGTATAAAAAATTTGAGAAGGGGCAATCCCAGGCAACCTTTTTTTTCTCCAACTTTGAGAAAAACGTTTTGCTGTATTGATGCGTTCCTGTTGAGATATTTATTTCGCTGTAAATTTGTATATTTATTTACGGCGCAAGATATGCTCAAATAATGCATAATTTTGGTAAAAATATTTGATCACCAAATTATTGCAATTTATTAGCTTTACAATACAGGCTTCCAAAATACCGTAGACTCGAATGAACGAGTTTAACAATAAATTACGTACCGCACACTCCTTATACTAAATTATTTTCTCCTAGAATAGCCGACTATAGGAAGCTGTGAGTGTATTACACTAGGTGTCTTCGCAAATATTGTTATCAACGTGTCGGGGGGAGTAAGCGGGAAAATGTACAGTACATAAACAATAGTCTACTACGTGACCCCGACATAGAGAAACTTGACAATTGCAACGTGGATGGGCAGGTAAGGAGCACATGGTAGGTANTCTACTACGTGACCCCGACATAGAGAAACTTGACAATTGCAACGTGGATGGGCAGGTAAGGAGCACATGGTAGGTTTTCCCGCTAACCACGCTGTGCGTACTGTTGCATTGGACTGGAGATGTCAGTGACCGTGTAAATAGTTCACATCTCCTCCATTCTCGCCTCATTGGCTCTACATACCTCCACTTTCTGCACGAGTTATTGCCGCTGTCCTTGGAGAATGTGTCTTTGGATGCACATAAGACGATGTGGTTCCAGCAGGACGGTGCCCCGTCACATTTAGCAGAGAAGAGCACACTTGTCGCCATCTGATCGCATGTGTGTGCGACGCCTGTTGACACCACTTTGGAACTGAATATTCGCATATGGCTCGGAATTGACAATAATAATGCTAAAGCCCACGTGGCATGGTGCAGTGTTCTATATACAAGCTTCGGTGGAAGCATATACGAGACCTACTATTCGAGCCTATATGCAAGCAAGTATTGAGATTTTAACCTGACACACGATAACTACTGCCACACGCAAAAAAAAAAAAAAAACAAAATGCTTGCACATATGTTTTTATTTTACTTCTGCAATACCGATTTTAGGACGGACGTCACTCACAACTTGTGCAGTATTTGTTTATGCACAGGGCCTGTTTTTTGTTGTTGTGATAAATAGAAATACGCATATTGGCATCATTTTCTCATAATGCTACTCTAGTAATAATAAACCTCATTTTCACGTTTTTTTAAATTATTTTCTGTACTCATATTTTATTGCTCAATTGCTGTTTCTCAAATAAAAAAAAAATTACAACTATCGTCAATACCACATTAAACCGCCCTCTCTCTGATTGACTAAAGTTTCAACTTTGTAGGAAACCTTCCACAGCAAATTGCACACGACAAATTACAAAACCATCCATAAAAATGGCCAGCAGCGGCTAAATCTCCCATAGACCCATGTGTACCAGCGGTCATGCAAGCTTGTACTCTTCCAAGGAAACTTCTTGGATCGTGGCACAAGGGGAAGGGGACATTATTTCGAACAGACGCCGGGAGCATCTGACCACGTGTGTATACAATGCTAGCAGTATACAGCCATATGCTTACTCTGTGTCGGATAGTTATAGCGGGTGCCTACCTGCACCTTCCACAGTCGGTAATGACTAGACAGGATTTCGTCATGCTATTTGTTCCTCATTGCAAAATATCTCATTTGATTGCCTCCACACTACCATGGTGTTTAATTATTACTTGTTCGCACACACTCAGCATAAATGCAGCCAGCTGCGAAAGTCCGTGGGGACACATGTTATTTACCACCAGTCTCGAAAGGGAAAGTGAGATTGAGTAATTTGTTTCCATTTCTTTGTCCCGCCGGTCACGTAGTTCAGGAATCGAGAGGGGCAGGTGTAGTGCCACAACCATGTGATTTTTTTAACCTTTCTCACTCTAACCGCCGGCGTGTGATCAGTTATACAGCGGAGATCGGCGCTGGTCTCATGAATTAATGAGGAGAGGTAACGTGGGAGTATAGTTAAGCGGAATAAATTCAAAGGGAGGAATCAAGAACACTTAGAAGAAACTTCCACCACACAATTTTAGTGTCCGACGCACTACCCACGTGATAATCCCTAGCCCAGGAAATTCCTCGATAGATGTTGGTACGTCTATCAATGACAGCTTAGGGACGGAGCTGGGGGGGACTAGAAGAGCGAAACAGTTAAAACTGATCCAAATCAGCGAATTTTACAGGAAATCTAATGAAACTGCTCCACTTGACAGAGTAAAACTCTACTGATCAATTTATTTGCCGGTATTCACTGATTGAGCAGTGATTTCAACTGATTCCTAGTGAACCGCATCGGCCTGACGGCAAGACCTCAGTGCATTCCACTAATATACTGATTGAAATCACTGATTCTGATTCAGTGGAGCGGAGTGATTTGAGCGGCTTTTAACATCGAGGTCTTGAGAGCCGATGAGGGTGAAGTGAGGTGAGTATGGAGCAGCGCTGGAGTGCAGGGGCAAGAGAAACGGGAGATCCCCGAGAAAACACGCATACCAGCGGCATAGTTCGTCACGATTCCCATATGCGAAAATCTGGAAACGAACCCCTCTAGTAATCAAGCTCGGTTCGCCTAGGTTTATTGTGCGAGCTAGTGAAATACCCCACCAACTGTGGTTCCAGAACAGTCATCGGGAATAAATTTTTAACAAACGCCTAAAGCCATATTTTTTTTTTCAAATTAAAGAATGACACTATATAAAAGTAACTAAACAGCATACTTTCTCCTACGCCATTTATTTCCATTAGGCCTAATTAGTTGAAAATTTAGGTTTCACATAAAGTAGTGTTGTGTACTTAATAGGCAAATAAATGCAAGTTATGTTATACTACTTGCGCAATACTCAAGTAAAAATTACGTAATGCAGAGAGATGGTTAATTCCTTGTTTTCGCTATGCGCTTTTGACCGAAGTTCACGTTTCTTCACAAACTGGTGAAGTGCTCTTAAATTACATTAAAATGAAATCGATCATTATAGTTCGTTAAATCAGTCCAGTGGATCAGACGATCAAAATATATTTCAAGCAAGAATTGCAGATAATCAAAATTTGAAAGTTAAACAGCAAGCAATTTTACGAGTAAGTTACATGGTTTTATTTTATCGCAGATAACATCGAACACCGCTTATCTACAGTGCAGTAATTGTCAACCACTTGCGAACTAAACTCACTTTTGTTTTAGCAAGCTCTTAAATGCCGAAACTCATATAAGTCGACAAAGCGAATCGTAATTTAATCAACATTGGGTAAATAGAGTTATTAAATGACTTCAGGCTTCAACGTCTATAAGCTTGACATTTTTACAATATAATTTTTGCTTGATATAATCAATTTTTTTAACGAATTTTTAAAGATAATTTATTTGAGTCAAAGTTAAGTTGTAATGTGCGCCAATCAATTATGATAGTAAAAAGAATTTTCTAAAAAAATAAGTATAAGTAAAATTTTCGACAATATCACAAATGGTGTAAAGTGATATTTTGAGTAAACACGGCATTTTTAAGTGTTATTCATAGTTAACATCTATAATGTGGAAGCCACTTTATCATTAATCACGGGACTATGGCTTTAATCTCTAAAAATAATGAACTAATCCTTCAAATTAATTTAACAAAACTAATAGCATAATAAAGTAAACAACTGAAAACCTGAGCCCAAACACACATTTTTACGCTATATATATATATATATATATATATATAGTGGAATTACTATTACACAACTTCTACGTTCTTGTTGAGTATATCCGATTTATTTTTAACACGGATATGTATAAATGTATCACAGCAGCTGCTCTCTGTCGTAAGTTTTATATAGAATAATGGTTAAGCTCACGGAAAGGGCACTTGCCTTTGCTTTGCCACTATTTAAAGTCGTTAATAAATAATATACACTCAAATTATTTGCACCTCTAAGTTCCCTCTTTAGGCAGATAATTAGGGTTGTTCCATGACTGGTTTGAGTAGTTAAAATAAAGTGATAAATCTTAACACAATCAAGCATGCACCACATAGGACTTCTTAATTTATTTAAAGAAAATACTATAAAATGAAGGGTTTCTACAAACCCACCACATATAAAGTAGTAACATTTACCGCCCCTTCTCCTCCGCGCAAGCCAATTTCAACACGAGCACATTTGTCTTCTTCAAAATGTTGCCTAATTTAGAAACTATTTCCAGCTATTTCCAGGACTTTTGTTCGTGTCCAAGGCCTATATGCGTGAGAGCGCTAAGTTGTACAATGTTTGTTAAATAAAATACGTTACAGGCCGTTCAAGGTTAAATGAGCACGATTAAAAGCCCTGCTTAGGGTCTTTTACTTATTATTTAGTATCCTTCTGCCATGTGTAAAAATAACATCTCCATAGTTCTCCTATACATTTTTCATGCGCCAGCCAAATAAAACAGTGAAACTGTTTTTTTTTAATGTTTATGTGTTACATATATACAAATCCATATTCTAATGTGTACAAAACAAGAAATACTAATACATTTCAGCATTACACTCGAAGTACAACGTTAAGTGTTAAGAACTATTTTTATTCGCTACAAATTTAACTAGGGGCCTACTAGTGTGCAATGTAGCAATAAAGTTATAAGCAGTGATTTTTTGAAATTATTATTTCGAAATTGCTCCCTTTACACGAAACAACCTACGTAAAAAAATAGATGTTAAGGTCGGTTCCCGATCAATTTCGTATACGTAAAAGAAATCTGCATAAAATATGTACAAAAATGTGTATGTCATAGTGAACGTACTCGTATTATGTTCAACTAGTCACAAACGACTATAAATTAACTTGATTTTAGTAAAATAGAGATTTATTAGCAAATAAAATTTAATTTCCATCATTTTTTCTCATTGCTTACTGCCCAGGATAATACAATATAAAATTAAAATACAACTACTTAATACATACAATTTAGAGGTATTTTTTAAATGAGTAAATGGAAAAAGGAATGTAAGTTTTTTTTAGAAATAAGATATTCTATTAATTGTGAAAAATTTATTCTTATTCTTATTTTATCCTTCAATGCTATTGGCTGAAAGCCTTACGTACACGACACGAAATAAAATATCTCAATTTCCTCCATGTCTTCACGTCGAGGATGTTCCCATACGACACGTACACGGTGATCATGAAACGCTTCCCAAAAATGCCTTCTTTCATTTTGATACTTTCACCTTCATTATGTACAGGATGTTAACGGTAAAATGAGCAATTTTGGAATAATAGTCAACAAATATATTTTATTTTAGTCTTAGACGTTAACTTTTGAGTGTGGTGGAATATACACACTGTGTTTATTTCTCACATGATAATATTTATTTAAAAAAGGTTGTTAAATGATAAAAAATAGCTGAAAGCAAAAATAAACTAGGGCCTCAAAACTGCTCAATTTACTGTGAATAGCCTATACACGGGTTTTATCATCGCAAACCTACCTTAACTCTCAGTGTTGTATGACACGAAACAGAAAAATTCCATAGTTGATACAGTTCGACCTTGGTTAGGAAGGAGAATGGGGATGAAAATAAAAGGTGCGAATGGAGGGGCTCCCCGTGTTTATGTGAGCTCGCCGCTGGCTCGTCGGCGTCCCAGGGGTGCTCTGGGATTCAGAACAAAAAAGTCTCTGGGGAGTTTCGGAAATGGTGGAAGAATGGCTTGTTGGAAGGGGGAGGACCTGTTGATCCTCTGGCTACTGTACCCTGGTCACTCTACGTCCAGGCTACCTGCCAGGCGTAGCTAGAGTGGCGCGAATCGAACACATTCTCTCTCCCCTCCCCCCACCTACCCTACATCCTCTGGGCGCCCCAGGCTGCTACAGAACCAGCAAGCAAACAGCAGCGATGACTTTAGCCCCCTTGTCGAATGGAGGGATTGACAATAACATCAACTTGCAAACAGATGCCTGCTGTCAGAAGGAAATTTATCTGCTCTGCAGGTGTGTGTGTGTGTGTGTGTGTGTATATATATATATAATGTTCACGGTTAATAGAACACTTGTGAAATCAACCTCTGAAAAAAGTTACTACCGCTATCTGCATATACTTTTAACGCACGCACTAAGTGGTATGCGACTAGTAAGGTTGGCAAGGACGCGACAGAGGGAAAGCAGTTCCATGTATTAATGTTAAATTAAAAATTCCAGATAAACATTCGTTGAATACTGAAGTGATTGCGTTGTTGTCTTTTGTTAACGGGTATAAGAGTACCTAATAATAAGGAAATTGGTAAAATATTAAGCTTTTTCAGTAATTTCACAGCTTCACTTGACCGACGCATTAATAAAGTGATTTAACTCATGGAAATGTTAAAATTTACACACGCACACATATACATAATGGAAGAATATATATTGTGCACATAAGTAGATCTTAAGTAGACATTTATAAAATGATCAGTCCACCACGAAACGCCTATAATGTTTTTCACGTGGGCTAAAATTATGATAGTATCTGATAGGAAGGAATGCCGTATCTTTCCTGAGCGAGGTCAGACTTCGAGTACGTCTGCCGTAGTGTTCCTTTACGATTGAACCACGGTTGTGTTGACACATCCTGGCCGACTCTTCAGCCGGCAACACGGGCGTACAGATCAGGGTTGGGTGGTTCGAAAGCCCACCAACGCCCTCGCAGCCAGGGAGGGACCCCTTAGACCTGCCACCTGCATGAAAAAAAGAAAGGAGATAGTTAACAGGATATGTTAAACAGTCCAGTAGATAAAATATAAGAGCCGTGATATAATAGAGATGCAAAGAAGGAAAGAAAAGTGACGGGTAAGCCAAATTTTGAATTCTAACTTAATTTATTATTCACACAAGCCCTAGAAAAAATTAAAAATCTAATATTAAATTTTAAATTTGAACATTTTCCCTAGTACATATCATACCCTGAGAGCTCGTAACACCCCCTCCTCCCTCTTTCATCCTTCAAAACTAAGCCTTTCCAGCAAAAATAACTCCAAGTCTGGTTTTATCAGTGTTTCCAACAGATACCTCTCCCTGCCCATCCAGTTCACTCCTGGTCAGTAATATAGTCCATTTGCGGTTACTTCCAAGTTTTCTTACGTCCTGCTGAGGTTCTACTTCCAAGATATTCCTTCGCCTCGTGCAAAAAAAGCTTAAGCAAGTCTAGAAAAATTACACCGAAGGGACAACGCACAGCATTCGTGCACACTAACTTTAATACTGTTTTGCATGAGAAATATTTCTTACTAAGCATCACCAATGCATCTATTTTCTCCCCGTTTTTACTTGTACTGATTCGAAATAAATATAACATTTTATAGGTAAAATATAAGTCAAAGTTTAATTTAACAAAAAATAAGGACACGCGTATAAAACGCTCGAGATACACGGCATATTGAGGAAACAACCGAGGGTGTCATACATGAGGTGATTTCTTCAAGGTTCAATTAAAAATGTGTGGTGAAAATTCCTGAGATTGTTTTTTATTATTTCATACTACGAACTTCTTCCGACGCATTCAAAATTATTCAATACCAATGTCACAAAGTCACACAGTGGTAAATAAACGAGCAAACGGTCCCCACCTAAGACACTCTCCTACCAGGCGCTTGAAATAAGTGGTTTTTTTAAAAATAAACTATTAAACTTGTCTTCACTATGTTTTCCTGCGAAAAAGAAAACACCCCAGATGATGACGGAATGGTTCTTTCTAGGTAATACGCTGTAACGTGTAGTTACAGTCACCAGAACTCTTTAGTTAGCATCGTGGTTGTAAGTTTGTTATTATAAACAATAGCATTTTGCGTAGTTCAAATAGCAAGCGCAGATTAATAAAGTCCCAGTTAAATTTTATTAAAAGTATTTCTACTTAAATTTAATTATTCCATGCTTTTAAAATTTTTATAAAAACTGATTTTTCAAGTGCGCCCGTCGTACTCGTAGTGAGGGGACACATGAAAATCCTTTTTCTAAAACGCTCTCAACTAGAAATATAGTCAGCAGTTGATATATATCCGAATCATTAAGTACATGATTAATAATTGGAGTTATGTTATGTAAGTCTTGACTTACATACTATATTATGGTTTAGATTTTTCCATTTATTCATGTGCTTTGAAAAAACCCTCATATCTTAAAAAAAAATAAAAACCATTCACTTGTATTATTCACGTAAATCAAAATTTTAATTATAGGTGACCTCTTTGGAACACTGCGCACCTAGCGGTGGAAATTTTACCTATACCAAACTCTCCAATAAGAAAACTCGTTTTGTTCCTAACCTGAGTAGAATTAGCCGTACTCGTGGTGTTTGGATGCTCCCGCGGGTCGGAGATCGCTCGACAAGATGAATGGTTAGAGTTTGTCGATTGATAGGTGGAGGGGTGTGGGGGACTGAGGGTAGCAGCTGCACTCGCTGGGAGCGTGTCGCTGCTAATTGGGTTCCCGTGTCGCGCGCCAAACACTGCGAGAGTGTGCGTCGGCCGACGAGGACTGCATCAACACACCAGCACACCAGCCGCACTATCTGACGGCCCAGTGTTGATCTCTCCCCCCTTATCCCCCCACCCGCCTCTTCCATCGTCATATACCACGGGCCCATCGGCAAGTCTCTTGCGCGTCACTTCCTCTTCCACAAAGATTTTGCAGCTGACGGGCGCGCTGAGCAGAAGCGACAGTTTTTGCGATGAAGGACTCGGACGCCTGGTTTACGATACACGCTTCATCTTTACGGGTGTCGGATACAAAAAATAATATTTAGTATTTACACCAAACATTGTTCAACTTTAACGCATTGTATATGATGACAATTTCCTTGACTACAAAAATTCTACACTTAATCTTTTTTTTTAATAATTTGATGCCAAGTAAAAAAAAATTCTGTTTTGATGCAGCAGTAATAACAAATACTAACTAAGTTGTACAGATGAAAGAGTTAACAAAGTAAACTAATGCTGTGGACTACTGCTTGACGTATATTTAATCATCAAATAACAGTTCATACATTTTAAAAATGTCAAAAACATGCAAAAATGTTTATGTATTTAACCATTTATAATGCCGCATTTTCAAAAAAGCAGAGATTTAAAACTTTTTCGAGAAACGGTATAAGATGCAATAATAAATAGTTACGTGAGCTGCCTCAAGATATCCATAATAGCTCACACGCAGTGAATGTGGTCCAATATTTTTATTTAATGATATATTTAGGAATATTTTTCTCATGTTAGATTTGTGTCTTCCTATAAAATTTTCTATTGCCAATTTATTTATTTTCCCCCCGATATTTTGTAAATAGAATGAAATTTTATTTTCGGTTTTCAAACATTACGGAATCAAACTTTNTTTATTTTCCCCCCGATATTTTGTAAATAGAATGAAATTTTATTTTCGGTTTTCAAACATTACGGAATCAAACTTTCTTAATTGTACAAATTAAACATCCTATTGCGGAATATTCATATTTTAATACGACCATGACGTGAAAACATCTGTTTAAGTTATTTTTACTCTCGAGAGATACACTAGGGAAACTGACACGTTTTTTAGTGCTGTTCGTAAGCAGACAACCTTTAAAAATATGGAATAGTTATGAATAAAAATTTCCTGCTCCGGAAAAATGGAGTGAGTTTGAAAACGAAATCTGAGGAGGTAATCAAATGTTCACGATGTTTTTACCGTGGTATTATCTGTGTTATTTAAAAAATGGGAATACTGCCACTAGGCCTTTATCGGGTAAACCATCCACACTTTTTAAGGTGGGAAAATAAAGATAACACATACCAACCTACGTAGGCGAGGTTGTTAAGGCGTATTCGTAAAACTAGGTTTCGGGTTAATATGACACGTGAACCGTTCCCTTGACTGCCTTCCAGTAGAAATTAGGCCGCCTATATACAGTTCTGGTCAACCGATCAGGTTGATCAGTTGGACTATAACCAGATACACCTGGTGTGAGGCAGCCCTCCTCCCCCCCCCCAACATGGCTATTGGTGGTCGGTACCATTGTGCCGTGGGTCCGGGGAAGGGGGAGGGGGTTGCCTAGCTGGGTTGGTTTGTAGAATTATAATGGTAGATTATATCTCAAGTTTTAAAATTTTTTCCTTAGCTGCATATACAACATTATTTGAGGCCAATTTCGTGAGAAATAGAACACTTATTGTTTTAAAGGAAATGATATGTCATACGAAATAACTCGAACATCTACAAAAATTTTAACAGTAAAAATAAATTAGTGCAAACTAATGGAAAGGGAAGTGACGCCGTCACTGCCTCCCTCTCTTCGGCCCTCCACCTAGGACAAGGTTGTTGTAGCCACGGGCTGAGGGAATGTGGCGTGGCGAGAGGACTGGGACTCTCAAGAAGGTAGGGGCAGGCTTATATTTAGCTTACATTGCTAACGAATGCGTGAAACGCGGCAAGCAACACATTTCTCCCGCTCTCTAGCGCTACTCCCAGTCCTAGTCCTGACGGCTGCCGTGTTGATGATCGGTGTCGGAAGCGAAAGGAATCGTGGCGTTTCCTTTTGACGTGTTTATTTTCTTGCGTTGCAATTATGGATTCTTCTTGCCATAAGTGAGGGGCACAAAAACTATAGCTAGTTAGAAAAGAAGCAATAAAAACATTTCGTCGGCAAAAATAAAAAAAAAATGATTTGTTTTTAATCTGAGACAGCTAGTGAGCAATATATTGAACAAGTGGGTGACGTTACTATGAAAAAATCATACGTAAATTGCGTTAGAGATGCAGAACCCCCTGCGAGTGACGGCGCGGGCACAGGGTGGACGGAAGTCTTACTGCAGGAAGACAAAAACGTGAGTGAGAGTTTATTTGGGACCAGTGGTGGAACGTGTACCAAACGCCAGGATGATGTTCAATTAGACATTCTCGCCTTAAAACATCCTGGCACATGGTCTATCGTTATTGATGGTGCTGTTCGGCAACAAATTGTGTCCTATTCTTACATGTACATATAATGAATTTGTGCAATATAAAAAAATCCGACAGTTGTTACTCAGAAATAATTTTCTGATTACTTACTAAGCTAAAAATCTACAAACAAAAGAAAAAAAAAATCCTCTGATTGGCTGGTTTGGGGTACTTCGAGAAACACACTTCACCGTCTTCCATGGACTTTGTTCAAAAGGAACATTTCTGCACCTTTTGTTAATCGTAGTAATTTAACAAANTCCTCTGATTGGCTGGTTTGGGGTACTTCGAGAAAAACACTTCACCGTCTTCCATGGACTTTGTTCAAAAGGAACATTTCTGCACCTTTTGTTAATCGTAGTAATTTAACAAACAAGGGAAGGATTTTCTCCAGTTAAGACATAATGGGAAAGGTTGTGAAATCGGTTCCCAGCTCATGGAAACAGCGCCGAGGACGGACAGTGTTATTAAGTGGAAATTCTTGAAACAATCTTTACTTTGTAGGTGGTGAACTCCAAAAACAGACTGCACGTGGAGCTGATAGGCGGAAAGCAATTTTACAAAGACTACTAGATGTTACATTATTATTAAAACTCAAGAGGTTTACCTTTCCAAGGGGATAACGGAGGTCATAGATAATTCATAACATTCGCACGTTTTTTGAGAATTTTAAAATTGTTCGGAAAAATGATAACAATTAGTGAAGGACCTCGAATTACAAGGAAAAAGCCTAAATCACGCACATGATTTATCTTGATTGAATGAGAACGAATTTACAGTATTTATTTCTTTGTGTGGTGGGAAGGTTTTGAACGCCGTCCTAGAATAAGGTAGGAAGCCATTTACCGTGGGTTAATTAGGTGATGCAACGCCTAATTTTTCCTCACCAAGAACAAATGTTTTTATTTTAATGCATGTTTCCAAGAACAAAGAAACTGGCAAATTATAAATTTGCGTACAATCCGTGGAATTCTTAGACTTTGATGCAAAAATTTGTAAATATATTACTACCGAAGTACTTTCAACACTTGAGATAAATTGAATCCCACTAGAAGACTTCGGGTGCAGGGCTACGAAAACGGTCCATGTGCGGTATAGTGGAAGGAGTTAAAACGGGAATTTCTGAGAAAACTAGCCAAGTACTTTTTTTCTCCATGTGCTGCGCATTCATTTAACCGTGTTGGTGTCAATGCCGCTAAAATATTCCCAAAAGTTGTGACAATTTTTTAGTGTCATGGAAAGTTTGTACTTTTTTCTCGCACAGTCCTGCAAAATTTATCATGTTAAAATAAAATGTGCTATTTGCCCCCATAGCGAAGCACTTCCTAGTGATAATAAAAACATCGAACTGCATACTGCAAGAAATGTTAAGAATCTTACAACTAAAAATATTTAACTTGTTTTAGGAGGGGTTGAAGAATATTATTTTCCTTTAGAGGGGTTTGTTCTGGCAGTATTTTGGCATAAATGTCTTGCGTTGATGAACGAAATGTTATAAGTCAAGTTCAAGTAATATCTCTTGATGTTGAAGTCAACACAGCGAAGAAATACCAGACGCAGGCGAACAATTGACTGCAGAAGATAAATGCAAAATGTGTGTATTTTGCAGGGTGTTATATTTATTTTTACAGGAATTAGAATACAGATTTAAGCAACAAGTCCTTTCTGTGATCTGTTAAGCCCAGTTCTGAAGTATAATTATTTAAATGAAAAAGAACTGAATGCGAAGGCTCAAGCTCTGAATATTTCTTCTGTCATATTTTAATTTTATATCGAATTTGGCTTCTTAAAATTTCTAAATTCAGTAATGAGAAACATTATGAATCAAAATTAATGAATGTTTTCATTGCACTATGTCGTTTTTGTACACTTCCCCTTACTGTTGCATCCGCAGAAAGAGCCTTCTGTAAACTGGGAAATAGTTGAAGGCTTGGTAAATAGCACCAATAAGTCAGCCAAGCTTGAGTTCAGTTTCTTGACTGGCTACAGAGCAGCCTGGCTTCTACGCAGAATTCACAGAAATCATAAACAAATTCGCAAACAGGAAAAATTAAAAAAAATAAAAAATAAATTAAAAAAAGAAACATTTTAGTGAGATATAAATTTATGAACATCAAGTGGTTATTTTAATGCTCACCCATGTATAAGTACATAATGTGTGAAATTCATCAAGTAGTTTATGTGGTGTTATTTTCTATTTTGTATACTGGAATCTATATAATTTGAGATCATGTTTTATCTCACATACGTTTCTCTTGTTTTATGTACAAACTAAAATACACTTCAAATGAACTAGTTTATTTATTATTTTTTATTGTATTCCGAGTTATTCCAACAAAAGTACAGGCAATTTTAGTATGCGTATTGGGAAGCTGTAACCTATCTATAAAATCTGAGCGAGACGGTGCATGAAGATACCTCGTGATCTCATTAGGGGCCCGTCACCTAACCTGGTGGGCCTACTGGCGCCCAGAGCACCCGTGGGTCTCAAGTGAGCAGAGAGGACTGGCAACAAGTCAGTTTTCCGATAGACTGACGGAACACGCTCAGGTTTGTCGACCGACCCGCTAGCTGATGTGCGTGTAGGGCTCTTCAGAAACGTTTAAGTTTTAACTTCACATAAGGCGGCATTAGAGTATAACTTTTTTAATGTAGCTTATTTAAAAGAAGTCAAAAAGTATCTATCCTAAATTTAGCAGATTGGTCATACAATTCTTGGTTTGTGAATGAATTGATGCTACATGCTTATTATTATTATTTTTTTTTTTTTTTTGAAATGGAAAGAGGGGATTGAGGACAAGTGAGTTGTCGTCGTCCGTGTACTGCAAGACGCCGAGGGCCACAGAGAAGCCTTGATGTAAGTGCGAGGGAAGATGAAGCTGTGGTGTTTACAAACTGCAGAACGAGAAACGCAGAGTGGTGACGCGCTTGCTGCTGATGAAACGAAGCGAGGAGATGGGGGAGAGGGGTGCGGTGGCTGTGGGGGGAGCGACGTGTGACTGAAGACGTGCCAGGCGGGCAGCAGGAGGTCTACGTGGCTGCGACGTGTCGACGACCACCTGCGGTAGCGGCTGACACTCCGCAGGCGCCCGTCCCGCCACAACACGTGGCCGCTGCCGTGCGCGAAGAGGTCCTCTCTCTCCTCCACCCTGTCTCTCTCGGCACGCGGCTCGCATCGAGGCACACGCAGCACGTTACTGCCCTCGACATCCCTGACTTAGGGATGTGAGTTTTTGTACAGTAAGGTACAGCAATGTACACTCATTATAACAAATTTCTTATTTTTTGATGCACCGATGGTATTTCCTACTTCGACGTAGCAAGTATTCTGTCAATAAAACACTAATATACAGATTTTATAAATACATTCTAACATGAGTAACGATATAAACTCCTAAGATGCGGAGTACTATAGCAACATTTTAAATATCAAATTTAGTTTAACCTGCTACATTACAAAAATGAAAATTCTTATTAGTAAAATATTACACAACGTAGTAGATATAACATGGCTGCCAAAAGAATTTTATTAACGAGTTGTAATTTCGAATAGAATACTGTGATTTCTACAGACGTGTACTACATTTTAACTTCCAAGGTCCACATCCCTGGTGTAGAGTGCGCATGCCAAGCTGCGTATTAATCAATCCCCGGGTCCAAACACTGAACTGCTTTTCTTACTGCCGAGCTTTCAAAGCTGGCTGGTTTCGACTAAGGTCAGCACTCTGTTTCAGGGGTGCACCAAGGGGTGGGCACTTGCAACATTTGCCAGACCCTCCAATTTTTTCCTAGAAAAATTTCTTTAAAGCTTCATCAAAAGTCATAGTAACAATAATTCTCTGAATGAAGTCTTTTTTAATGATATTTATGTTGCATGGAAAAGCAAAGGAAGTTTAAAGGCATTGTTTGATTATAACAAGCCTTGAACCATGTAAGGTTATCCTTAAAATTTCAGTTGCATTGGTATGATACAGCTACTTTATGGACGTCAAAGTCAGTCTTCCATTACACGTTAAGCAATATAATAAAAAGCTAACAACACACCCCATTACGACTTTCAGGTGGCCTGTGCAAGAAATATCTTTCCTCGCATTATTATAAATCTGTGATTACAGCTTGTGTAACTGGTTTTCCTGATAACTCGAAAGCTACGCCAACAAATCCTGTGTAACACAAAACGGCCAAAAAATTTTTTTTCGTCAGTAAAACAGAAATAAATTTTAACGCTGAAAAAAAAAACTGAGACATAATTATTGATTGAACCACTTAATTTCCATACAAAATACGGTTACGTCTGCGCCAAAAGTCTGAATGACACCGTTACTCTTTAGTACTTTGTTGGGCATAAATTAGTAAAATAACAAAACAAACGAACTAAATAGCTACACGAAACAAATATAACATGGTCACCCACCCCCTTTTGCAATGAACAGACGACAACGATAGGATATGTTGTCAGCAAGTAACTCATTATAATTCACCAAGTCTCGGTAATAGTAATCTTTATTTAGGTTCTTCAGTCGAAATTGGTCACACGCAGTTAAACAGCATATACAGCACCGTTGTCATTGAAAGTGAAGCCCCAAATGGTACCTTCACAGCAAGCAGCGCAGAAAGATTTTCAACATTAAGTTAAATTAAAGTTATTTCGTAACACCATGAGGGCGGAGAGAACGAACAGCAGTGTTTAAAAGTAATGACCTGTTTTATTTATTTACATTCTTTAGTAGTTTATTTGCTTATTTGCGATCAAAATAAGTAAAAAGGTTACACAAATATTGTATTTTTTATTCCATGTGCAATAAATGTGTACGAAAATAAATTTGCAAAATACGCTAGTAAGAAACTCTCGTGATTGAAGTTGCCATGTTATTTAAATTATTGTCTGAGATGTTGCCAACTAGAAACAGTTTCTAAATATAAATTTTTCTTTTTCTTTTTTACGACGCAAGTACAATTATTTTTTTGTTCCTTTGTAATACTAATAAATGCAAAAAAAAGTCACTACAATTACAAGGCTTTTAATGTTTAGAGGTTACAGCTCACGAAACGTATTTATGCTCTTATAACATAGTTGTAAATAACAGCTTTCTCAAGTATTCTTTTATTTATAGAGTAGTATTTTTGTGCGTCCCTCTGCCCCCCAACCGAAATCCGGGGTGCTTCTCTGTTCTGGTTACTTTTAAATAAGTGATTTGATGTGCTACTGTCCTGTTTTTTACTAAACTGTAATGAATATACTATATTTGATCTAGTTAGGCCTACGCATTATTTCGCTCGTAAAAGCGTAGATTAAAGGTGAAAGAAAATGATAACAAACGGCACACGTTATTGAAATGCATGACTTTGAAACTTCTTTTGACATTTCTTGAGCCAATGTTGGACACAAGCACTCAAGACGAAACTCCACCTCATCTTCACTCAACGGTTGGAGCCACATTTCTGTGTCCGAACAGCCATCACATGGGCTAGTATAATATGAGTATTTTAAAATGGAGATATACATTTTTCACAAATAAATAATAGTTATTTAATGTAACTTTTGAAGAAAAATCCTTGCCAGTAATTGTTACATTGTAACGAAAATAGTGACTGGTATGTGTACAGTAATGTTACCAGAGGCATTCTCATTTCCTAACGTCTTGTTAAAAGTAGGCTCGCGGTCAGCTTAATGGCGTGGGCTCTTGTTGCTCATAGTTCACTCAAAGGTAACATGAAGGTTATCAGCATAGACATTTCTCTTGCTTATTCATGATCCTGTCATATTTTGGGTGATTTATGAGGAGCGGTTCACACAGTAAATTCAATACACCTATTCCTAAATATCTCCTGCATCCAAGAGCTATACATATGAAATTCGAACGCAGGATTTCTTGCACTAGCGCTGTAACAAACCATGGAGGCTGCTAGTTGATAAATCTATCATAAGAAAATGAGCAACATACTCACTAATATGCATTGTACTATTCACAATTACTATTTAAAGGAACACGGGATACCATTTCAGGAAATTGTCACGCGTAGTACAGTCAATAAGTTCGTGGATACCGTCGTGTCTGGCTGCCTACAATGGAAGGATGGCAGGAGGGGGGGGGGGGCAGTTTATGAATTAATAGATTCTGATAGTATATGCATGAGTATATTTTTATTATACAAGGTGTTTTTGAATAACATGTCGAAATTCAAACCACAACATCTAAGGACTAATATAAACAAGAAAATCCTAGTAACAAAATTCTTGGAAATGTCACCTAGTAGTTTGAGATTTAAGTTGAAGTTATGCAAAATAAATCAGGGAGTTTGCATCTATAATTACCTGCGTGCATAACAAGTCGCATAACCACGAGGGCGAACGGAACTGGCGCGCCAAGCGGTAAATAACACGCAAACACTTCCAACAGCCTTTACTACTCATTTGCCAATCTCCCATTGTACGTGCAGTTTGACACACGTGTACTAAGAAGCGACCACTAGTGGCGCCCACGTACCTCGAGTTGTATGGTGCACCGTGTACAGGCGCTCTCCGCAAGGCGCGCCAGTTTCGTTCGCCTTCGTGATATGCAACTTGTTGTGCATGCAGGTACGTATAGCTGCGGACTCCCTGCGTTGTTTTACCTAACTTCAACTGAGATTTTAAAATACTAGATGACCTTTCCAAAAATTCCGTTACCAGGATTTTTGGTTTACATTAGTCCACATATGCTGTGGTATGAATTTAGATGTGTTATTGAGAAAGCCTTGTAGCAGTGGGGGACTTAGTGGAATACAACCACGAGCATGCTCCAAGTAGAAGCTCCGAAAGATCTAGTTGTGTGGGTGTGACGCCAATATGAAATAGAAAAAAACGAAATGGCTGAGCCAAAATTCCTACTCCAGCAACCTTACACATACATAATAATTATTATTACATACAGCAATAAAGCAAAATTTCATTTAGAGTGAAAAAGAGCAAGGTTGTTGATAAATAAAGTATAACTTAGATTCGTGTGATCAAATTTGTTTTTAATGAAGGTGCAATATAACAGTAATAAAACATCTGAAATGTGTAACAGTAATAAAGGCTTGATAAATCTATATATATTATCCTTGGCATGTTGTAACAAACTAAAATTTCTGGAATAAATTATCGTTAATTTGGTTGTGATCCCACAATAACAAATTTAAAGTTCACAATTACGATGTATGTCAAGCCCTACAAAAACTTCAGAGGTTACGTTCTTTTTTTTTTTTGATCGATTGAGTTCAAAATGACTAACAAAGTCGGCGACTAGATTGATGTATAGTTGAAAGCTTCATGCACACGTCTAAACCGATACAAACAAGGTTGCTGAACTTTCCTGAGATGTGGCCCATCTTCAGGACATATTCCTTGTCAACGCCAGCATAAGTGTTACTTCGTCATTAAAACGGCACCAAGAAGACGCAAGACGACTTAAAAGAAAATCTGCCACACCTCGGCAGCAAGGTAGAGAAATTGCCTCAATACAGCATTTTCCGACCCAACAGGTCGACTAGTGGAGAAGTACAAAATTCACGCATAAAATAAAGAGGCAAGGACAAAAAAATACATTATTGAGGTGACGATCAAAAAACAGAACAAGAAACACTTACCCAAAGTGGTAAAAATCAAAAGATTAGTCCATTAAAACTGGATAATAGCCGGAGCTAATTATATTTTCTGTCACGCCATAACGAGTAGAGAGCAAGAAGAAAACTGTAGGGTGTGTTCCGAAAATACAAGTCACTATCCCAGTATCAAGTCGCTTGACCCAAAACCAGTGATGCTATCCTTTTTCGTTATACGGGATTTTACATTAATACAATGAATGCTTTATAAAATTACATTGACAGAAAATAATTTAAATATGAAATTCACAAAAAATACAGAATATATCATTACAAAATTTACAATTCCTTTAAATAAAGTTATTTAAATCGGTTGACCAAACAGCTTAACCTGATCAGAGTAACTGGTCACCGATAAATTTCAAAATGAAAAGGTAACGAAATCTTGGAATGTTCCTAGTTTGAATAAACAAAATTACAGAAACAGTGGCTCAAACATTGTCTAACCTTGTTTTTACATAGCAACGAACAATAAAGCCAGGTGCTGGAAGAGAAAACAAGCGGCTGTGAAATGAAAACCAAAAATATCGCCTGAAAGAGAATACAAGGTTAAAAATAACGTGGTTAAAAATAAGCGCGTGCCTACAAACGGCACAATACACATCCATGCAGAGTATCACGTGAGTGGAAAAGCCCGTCCCTTCCCCGCCATTTTGCAGATGATCCACCACTGCACTAGAGTCGACGACCCGATTCCAGGAGCTTGATTTCGGACACATCTTGTCGCTCTGTTCGATCGAAGAGTATCGATATAGTTCGTTGGCCAACGATATTCCGGCGAGCGTGATGACTAAGCGCCGTACCCAGTTTCTCTTCGATTATTGATAATGCCAATGCGTTCAGTGTGATTACGGCTATGAATTGTCTGTTTTGTTCAGCACATGTACGATACGTTCATCTTCACTTCAAACACAGTGATTGAAACTGGTGGCGTGACCCGGAAATCCCCTTTCAGTTACAAAATCACGTAAACTGTAGCGTGTCTACGAAAAAAAAAACTCCATGGCTTCGTAACATTTTATTTCCTTACTGCCAGCGCAAAAAAAAAAAAGCTCTAATATTTATTTTTTTCCTTGCATTTTGCAGTCGTTTTTTTTGTGTAAGAAACATTATATANTATATATATATGAAGGTAAGTAGTATAAGCGTAAGAAATGTAGACAAAGCATTACACCATACAACATTTCTCGTGTTTCCACGTTTGGCTGTTACGTTTAAGGTTTCGTTTAATGAGATCATTCGTTATGAAAATAGCAACATCGTACACAAATGCCAATAATATATTGAAAAAAACATACACTCTTAATTTACTTTGCAAAATATTTTCTATTTTATAAACTACGCTTATTTTAATTAAACTCAATACTTTTGAAGTAATTTGCTATGTTTTACATAACCCCTTTTGTGTAGGCACTTCAAAAATTTTCACAAACAGATAGACTGCATAAAACCATTTTAAATTAATATTATTAATTTTCATGTACGTTTTGTAAGTTTTTTCATGAAGTGCTGTTTCACTGCGAATGGTTTTGTTTTAGAAAACGAGAATATCACACAGTTTTAAAAAAGAAAACTGTCCGAACCGGCGTGCAGTCGCAGTCCGGAGTTAAGTAGCACTGTTTTTATACATTCAAAAATTTCCACGTATTCTGTTTTTTGTAAAAGAAAGTGTTTATTTCATTGTATGGTGACTGCTAATATAACTGAAATTATATTTTAACGACGTGATGTACACTAAGTTGCCCAAAAAATTGAGCCTTAATACTCAGACAAGTGGATGCTAGGCATAACAAACTATTAACAGACGTGCAAGTTACATACTGCATTCATAATCGTTTGCAAGTCGTCGTATAAAAGAAAACTATGGAGTGATGGCATTTTTATTTGGTGAGCAAATACACGTCTGTAAGTACGTGCTATTTTATTTTGCTAAACAACAGTTACTGGCGCAAGTGGGAAATAAAATGCATACTGTATACATCAATGCTACAACGTCACGTACTTCAAATTTATGTTTTATTTTCTGATTATTATTATTATTTTGTGGAATTATAATATTATTAATTCATTCAGACTATAGTTAAATGTAATTTAGCATATAAATACATTTTACAGACCCAAAATGTTTTATTTAAACGAATATATACTGTTTTAGATGGATTTTACTCGCGTATCCGCCATATTGACTGTTTCTGTCGTGAATATAGGAGAAATTCAGACGAAGAACGCATGGAGTCATTAAACACTTCGATGAGCCGCGCATGTGATTAGTAACGCTAAAACGTTCGTCGACAAAGTTTGTCCGGTATCAGGCCTCAGGCCCCGGCGGCGAGCGGAAAATTTCTCGACGGGAGTCTTCGAGTGGGGAGTCCGACGTACACTGCCGTTGTGTGGAGACTTACTCGGAGTACCCAAGTTTCCTCCTCTGCAGTTGCTGCTCTCATCTCGTGCCGAACGTCATTGAGTGTTCGGGCTGGCTGGAACGACAGATCTGCCTGTTCCCCTGGTAGGAACAGCAGGACTGCAACTGGCGCCAACCTCATCATAAGTCAATACTCACCCTCCTTGGAGGCGAGAACAACGTGCACAGTCTGTCTCTTAAAAGCGTCATATTTAAATTGGCGCCCACTTAAATCAGTTTTTCGTACACAGTATATTCAAGTTTTTCTTACGTCTTAGTTTTAAATCGAGGCATACAGACTGTTCACACGTTTAAAGTCAAATTTTTGGAAAAAAATTCTTATCTTTGACTGCATATGTTTTAACAGGCACATTAAACGCATTTCCCTTTAAAGTTGGCAACGACTCACTGGAAGTAGTTCCATGTGTTGACTTCATATTACAAAAAAACGAGCTTTATATATTGTGGACGCCGATATAATTTCATTTAATTTCTCTTTTTTAAATGCACTTATGAGTAAGAATACGAATATTGGTATTATATACGAATTCACAGTTTTATTTGATCAGCACATCGATGAAAGGATTGGGTCTATAACAATGTTATTTTCCTGTATGGTAGAAGGATACAAAATAAACAGAGAAGTAGATCTAAAGCCGGGTTTCAAAAATGCTGAGTTAACCATGAACAGTATATATAGATATATTTAGAGTTCTAACAATTTCACAATCTTACTCGATCGATGCAGAGAATATTATTACTTGAATTTTGTCAACGAAAATAAATCATGATTTCTCAAACAAGAACCAACCTGCCCTTTAATTTTATTTTAATTCATGTTTGCTACACTGAAATATATTTAAACGTGCTATAACCTAAAATATTAGGGTATGCACAAAACAAAGTGCATATAGATTTGTGGTGATGTTTCAAGTGCATGAGAACTTTTGTCTTTTTCCTTTCCCCCCCCCCC
>NQII01003898.1:95422-207773 GCA_002778355.1 Clitarchus hookeri
CCCGATTTACCTTAAGTACGTGGAAAAATTACCGTGTTATAACTATCTATTTTCGTTGTTATTTCTCGCGTCAAGGTCGATACTGACACGCATACCAAATACTCCTTCGCCTCTACGCACACGGAACTAAAGTGGCGTATACAGTCGTGAAATCCCGAAGTGTGCAACCACTGGATTTTAAGTAACTACACTATCATTTGCATGACATACAGTGTTAAATGATGAACCCAAATTCGTGTTCTAGGTTAAAGTTTCTGCACCAAAAATATTATTTTGGAAACAATCACTCATCGTCTTTGAGTTTTCACGTTACAGAATTAACGATGGCTCTAAACCGGCCTACTAGCGTGTAGCTTATCTTAAAAGCTACTGCTAAGCAGGAACCTTTTATAAAGATGGAGTAAATTTAAATATGTCAGGTTTGCTGAAGTGCTTATATGGGCGGTAGTATTTAAGGTTGCTCAGACTGTGGCCAAATTGTCTTCCACAGTTTGAGGATGTTTTATGGTTACGTAATACTATACCAATAATAACTTGATCAAAAAACCAAATAATTAAAAAATAGCATACATTTTCAATTATTTGACGTCACTAGCTATGCGAACTTAAAATCTCGATTTTTACAAATTTCGAAGGAGTTTTTTTTTGACACGAAGCTGGGTTTCAGATAGTGTTCATTTCACAAGAGGGGGAATTTTGAAATTGCTTTGAGATCTGATACTTGGTTCAATTACGGCAAGAATTTTACTCCTGGATATTTTGATTTCATCCCAGAAGTTAACAATGAAAACGGGATAATTGCATAACATCTTTCCTAGGACATTCTAATTACATTAAAAATTACTTTCAATGTAGCCTAATCTATTAATTGTGCTAAATTCAGAGATTTTTACGACCAAAATGTAAATTTAAAATTTCTATAACTCATTTCATTTCTTCTTTAAAGATCATCTTTCTTCAATATAGGGCCCAATACTTTTTGGGACTATTATTTCGTACCATAAACACAGAAGATTTCATATGCTAAAAATATAAGAACTAATTTAGTTTCTCAACTTCATTCACATTTTATCGTCATGGAATTAACGATAACTCCAAACACTTGCTTACGAGCATTAAACGTTTCTTAAAATCTACCGCCAAGTAGATACCTTTAGCAAATAGTGTGTACATTTAAATACATCACTTCTGCTGAAGTGCTGTGCATCGTTTAGCTGCTTAGGTAGGCAGTTACATTTAACACACCACACTTCTTGTCTTCGTTCTTAAAATAAAAATCGTCGGTTAACCTCCTTGTTTACAAAAAAAAATAATAGACCTCTGTATAGAAGCAGACAAGCCTCTTGATCCCGCCGGATATTAAATTGTGAGAGGCGAAGATGAGTATGTTAAAGAGGGCGCGGGATAAGGAAAGGTTATTAGTAGTAANCCCCCCAAACAAGCACATTCCTGACGTTCCTTCGGGAGCACATGGCTGCTGCACTTAGCGGCTTCGCCTGCACCGACACGAACAGCCGCGCTGCCTCGCGGGCGGCGGGGTCGGCAAGCGCTACTTCGGGCCGCTACTTCAGACCAACTGCGCTCCGACAGTGCCGCGCGGCTGTTTCTTGTTCACGTCAATCCATCTGTCCCGATACTAGTAGACATGCCAACGTGAATGGCAATCTACAACGTGGTTCCCGCCTCCACGTATGGTAAAGGTCTATTCTACTTAGGTTAGGAACAAAACGTGATTTCTTATAGGAGAGTTTGGCATAGAGAAAATTTCCGCCACTAGGTGCGCAGTGTTCCAAAAGGTGAACTTTAATTTAAAATGTTAGCTATGTGAATAATAAAAGAGAAATTTAACTTGGTTACGAAGTTATATTATATCTGATTTATGAATATTACAATCATATTGTTCTTTAACGTAGAAAATAGAAAAATATCTGGTACCTTGCCGACACTAGCGCTTACCTATTGGCGAAAATTTTCTCTTTGCCAAACTTTTAACATTGATCTTCCCAACTTTGGTAGAAGTAACCTTGGCATGGTTGTGAGGATGGTTGCGCCAAGCGGAGCCGGCTACCCTAACCGAAAATCAGACCTGTCACTCTGGCAGGCCAGCTGAACGCGGATGAGGTGAGATGAGATGGAGGTGTAGATGCAGCGGAATGAAGACGGGGGAGTAAACGGGAGAGCCCCGAGAAAACTACAGTGTCGACTACACTTCCCGCACGAAGACCCCCCAGTACGAAGATTTACCATCCGCCAGAGTCTGGGATCGAACTGGGTTCCTTAATAATGGAAGAGGCCAGTGGCTAACGCGCTAAGCCGACCATCGGTCCAGATCCTAGACACATACACTAAAGAGCCAAAACAACTGGTACACCTGCCTAATATCGCATAGCCTCCACCCTCCCCCTCCCCGAGCCCGCAGAAGTGCCACAAGACGACATGGCATGGACTCGACTAATATCGGAAGGTATGCAGGAGGCAATTCACTCCATGAATCCTGCAGGGCAGTCCACAAATCCAATATGAACTAATTTGAGAAAGGGTTGCACGTCTGACACGTTTAATGATTTTCGTCAGTCGTCGTTTGTCCCGTTCTTTCACGATCTTTTTCCGGCCGCAGTGATGTCGAAGATGTGATGTTTTACCGGATTACCGATATTCACGGCACACTCGTGAAATGGTCGTACGCGAACATCCAATTGTGATCGCTACCTCGGAGATGCTATGTCCCATCTCTCGTGCGCCGACTATAACACCACGTTCAAACTCACTTAAATCTTGATAACCTGCCATTGTAGCAGCAGTAACCGATCTAGCTGCCGACCGCATTGCGTTACTCTTATTGGTTCCATACCTCTGTTATTTGCATACGCACGCCTATACCAATTTTTTTTGGCGCTTCAGTGTAACTGATTAAAACCATTCTCTGCAATATTCTGCACGTGAACGCATTATCAAAAGAAGTTATTCGATTGGATGAATCTAGCAAGTTTGGAAATTTATGAAACAATGAATCCTAAAAGTTACTAGAATAACAACTTACTAGTTACCATAAATATGAACTGTGCTGTATCGCTATAAAATTTTGACTTGAAAGAAAAGAAGCATTACAGAAGATCTAGAGCCTACAATTGAACATTTTCTCAAATAAATACAACCGATAAAGGTAGAATAAAAGGTTTACCACTAAACTTACCGTCTTTATTAACCCTTTCAGTCCCAAATGAATTTCCAGCTCAAGCGTTGCAATCTTTAAATTTTATGATGTGCACTGCACTTGCAACGGACGTGCTTCCCGTAGCCAGTGAACAATGTGCTGCGTGTTCGTTGACGTAAACATTGACCATTCACAAACGAGAGTTGCTGAAACTTCAACAAATCAGATTACTGGGAAGGAAGGATCTTAAACCACCGGCCAGTGATTCCTTTTTGTGTACAGTCGCAACCATAAATATGCTTCATGTGCCAACGTGTCCTCGATTATGGACATGAGGACCGAGCGTGTTAAGGCACCCGCTTAGATGCCGCACTGTGACAGTCCGGAGTTGACTCATAATGGGATTCCCACACGGGTGGGTGGGACGATATGTACACCTTCCTCTTCTCTCTACTGCCATTTCTACACCAGCTGCTTCATCTTCCTTTTCCATCGCTTCTTACTCTTTCTTGGGCACGAGCAACGTGCCTTCTGATCGACAAGCTTGGCTCGTTCAACGATCACTGGGAAGGAACGAATAATCAGGCTCGTTGGCGATTCGAAACCATGCCATCTGGCACACTGACTACTCGCGAGCACTGCATCTTATGGTATATAATTACATTTAAAGACTGTTATTGGCGTTAGACTGAAGGCATGCAAATAGAAGTTCACAACTACCAGTTTCATCGTACTGGAGGTCGAGTAGTTCAATTCGACATGGTGCAGTTCAAAGTTTCTAGTATTGTACAACTAGTTTCGGGAAATTAAGACTCAATTGTTACCACTGTAATACATTTAAGTTCATTTACGTCAATTTAAGTCCACATGGGTGGAANTGCCTTCTGATCGACAAGCTTGGCTCGTTCAACGATCACTGGGAAGGAACGAATAATCAGGCTCGTTGGCGATTCAAAACCATGCCATCTGGCACGCTGACTACTCGCGAGCACTGTATCTTATGGTATATATGGCGTTATATGGTATATGGCGTTAGACTGAAGGCATGCAAATAGAAGTTCACAACTACCAGTTTCATCGTACTGGAGGTCGAGTAGTTCAATTCGACATGGTGCAGTTCAAAGTTTCTAGTATTGTACAACTAGTTTCAGGAAATTAAGACTCAATTGTTACCACTGTAATACATTTAAGTTCATTTACGTCAATTTAAGTCCACATGGGTGGAANGGAAATTAAGACTCAATTGTTACCACTGTAATACATTTAAGTTCATTTACGTCAATTTAAGTCCACATGGGTGGAATGAAATCCAATTTTACTCTTTTTTTTTTTACTTTATATGTTACGTTTTTACATTGCTGCATTAGTGACCAGTTTGACGTGTTTCGTTATTTCCTAAATATATGATATATAAAAAAATTGTACTTACGTCAAAAAAAAAAATTTTTTTAAATAAAAATTTTACCTTTGTTTTTTCTATAAATTTCAATGTTTCATATGGAAAATAAATATACATGCTGGTAATGCCTAGTAATACATAGTGCCCAGTAAATTGACTGCGCACAGATATGGCGCGTTGTCGCTTTGGTGTAATTTTCTAGAGTTAGTTAAGGTTTTGTTTGCATAAGGCGTAGGGATAGTCTGAAAGTAAAACTTAGGAATGCTTCAGTAAAGTTGTAAGTAATAATGAATGGGCTATAAAGTCCGTTAGTACACGTGCATATGTCTGGGCCCGGAGGTGGGTACCGAGCGAGGTGGCGCAGTGGTTATATTTTGGATTCGTATTCGGAAGGACCTGGGTTCGAATCCGGGTCCGGCCATCCTGATTTCGGCCATCCGTGGTTTCCAGAAATCACTCCTGGCGAATGCTGGGATAGTTCCCTACTACAGGCCATAGCGAATTTCACCCGTTCCGGCATGTCTGAGCAGCTTTCCCCATCTCTAACGACCTAGCTGTCAACGAGGCGTTAAGCCCTACCCACCAGAGGTAGGTCCCCACCTGACCTCGACGTAGGTCGGCTGCAGGTTGCAGGAGCGGAATGAATGTCAGGTGAGGAAGGAAGTGAGTGTCGCGAAGGACGTCGGCGGAGGTACGGCGAGACGTATAGTATTGGCGGGCGGGAGAGCTCGCCTGCTGGGTGGCAGTGTGACGAGATAAGCCGTTATCGCGGACCTGCAATAAAGTGGGCGGCGGCAAACAGCGGCGGTGCTGCCCTCGCCTCCGGGGGACCTGCGGCTGTCGTGCCAGCTGGCGAGCTAAGCTGGTCGAGGGGCCGCGGTGACGCAGCGGTTAGAGCGCTTCCTAATGTCAAACAGGGTTCGATTCCCGGTGGGGCTCACCCCTGGATTCTCGCAAGTGGGAAACGTGCCGGACGATGCACTGTCGGTGGTATTTCTCGGGGGTCTCCCGTTTCCCCCGCCCTTGCATTCCGGCGCTGCTCCATACTCACCTCACTTCACCCTCATCGGCTCTCAAGACNCGTTTCCCCCGCCCTTGCATTCCGGCGCTGCTCCATACTCACCTCACTTCACCCTCATCGGCTCTCAAGACCTCGTTGTTAAAGGACGCCCAAACATCTGTACTATACTCCCGCCGTCGACTGGCCGGTACTGGTCTTGCCAATTCGTCGCCAACCGCAAGATTGGAAATTAATATATGAATAAACTCAGAACCGTGCGCACACAAAGTGTTTTGGGGGTCAAGGAGATAGAATCCTTTCAATACTGGATTTATAGTTGTTTCACAGTAGCTTGATTTCCAGATCAAATACTTCGAAAACGTGGGCCTTCAGAGAAAAGGACACACCGTAGCAGATATTTTAAATCCGCAATATTTTTCACATGTTAATTTTGTTGTATATGTTACTGTAATAAACATTAACTCATTATTTGTTCTTTTTCAGTTTCGCGTGAGAAAATACAGACTATCATCTGTCCATTCTGTTTTCAGGAATTTTGTAAATAAGTTCTGGATGTAATAATATGGTCTGAATTTTGGTGATGAATGTTAACAGTAACCTATGAAGATATGTCAATCAACATAAGTTGACAACGATTCCACTACCTTAAATCCTAACCACGAAGTTTAAAAAAAAGACTTAACACCATTAAAAAAATTATAAACAAACTATGGCAGCCTCAGTTAAAATTATTTTGCTAAATTGATACTGTTTGGTTCTCATTTGAATATTTTTTTAACCTCTCGGTACCAGAACATTATAAACATTGTGAAACTGAAGGTTAAGTTGATATAGCTGTGTCCTTACCAGAAAAAAAAACATCCCATTTTCAAATCCTGTGCACGGGCCTGAATACATCCACCGGTGGCGACTGCACCGATGTAAAGGAGCTAAATCTAGCTTCGCTGGAACCGGTGTACACTGGTTAACGATTTTCCGGATATCAGGCGGGGTGGTGTTTTACGCAAAAACAATGAAACAAAGGGGTAAGGGCTGTTCACGGTAAAGTAACCTATTTAGAAATCAACCATTGAAAAAATGACTGCCCATAACTACACGTATACAACAGTACACACTGGTATGCAGGTTTACAGTTAAGTTGGCAGCATATTGTTACAAGATGCCTGAGGGCATATCTGAGTTCGTAAGGGATGGAGGTCTTAATATAAATAAATAACTAAATTTGATTTTTATTTTATTCACACAGATATTATTTACAGCATTAATCTATCTATCTATCTCCACTATTAGTCTTGTTATTTCTCAGTGAGCGCAATATTTAATGTATATTTCAACTCTAATTACGCCCTTCTTAATATCTCTATTTGGTTGTAGTAAATTAACTCATACTCATCATTAACAAACATTCAGTATGTCTGTTGCCATCATTTTTAATGTCTTTCACTCATGCGTCCAGCCCAATAGTCCATCCTGCCAGTCGTACTCTTCAATGCTCTGATGCTTGCAGCCGCAAATTTCCTACCCGCTGGTCACTTCTCGCGCCTCTCGTTGTTCGTCGCACAATCACCCAAAACTCCCGATGCTCATAAAAACTCTTCAACTGCCCGGCTCGGAGGCCCGTCCCACTTTTATACTCGCTGGCCCTTGACCTGGAAGTTTTGACGCACCCCGAGTCATGCTGAGAAAAAATAGAGCAGTAAACCACCAGAAAACTCTTCAGACAAACGTAGAAATTCAATCCAACCAATGTCAGGAGCGTGCGCCGTATAAGGATTCTCACGGCGCCATGTAGATGTATGCGTGACGAGATGCTTTATGTAACAGATACGCGCTTCTTGGTTTACCGCTCTCCTGTCATTCAAAACATTCCATTGACTTGCCGCCCGTTATCATACAACTTCTCTGTCCTCCTCTTCCGCTCGCTCGCGCGGGACGGGCCAGCGACATGTAACAGTATTCATAAAAGTAGTTCCAAGACCGGTTGTACTTAGAGTGTAGCATGTAAATTTATAGCTACTAAAATCGAAGTTCTTTTTATTTCATGTTGTACAAATTAGAGCCCAAATTCATATATCTTTAACGAAGCTGCCATCTTAAATATTCTCTGGTTTCCACTTGGGTGACGCATAAAATAGTGAGAAAGTCCATGGCAATGTTAAGTTTTACGTATTGAGGAAGGATACAAAATAAGAAGAAACTAGTCCCTTAGCAGTTCTTTCAAAAATGCTCACTTAACCGTGAACAGCCTTGGGTATAAAATATTATGAAAAATTTAACTTTACCATTTAGCATCGGTTGTCCACATGAAAGGGGAAAATCACTTAAGGACTACAATATAACACAAAATAATTTTAAAATAGCAATTAATATGCTATAGGCTTACTTTCCACACATTAATTTTATTTAGAACATACGTTCAAATACCAGTCATGCCTAAGCTTCTAGTGCTATTTGCGTTTTCTTGCAGACGCAAATTATTACAATAAGCCCATTACAGTGTTCTTTTCTAAAACTCGACGTTCGAATGCACCTTTGTATATTTTTGGATGCCTAAAAGTTGCTGAGGAAGGGCGTGTTTAGTTGAGTTGAGAGATTTGGGCGGCTCTAAACAACGAGGTCTTGAGAGCTGACCAGGGTGAAAAGAGGTGAGAACGGAGAATCGCCGGAATGCAAGGGCGGGGGAAACGAGAGACCCCCGAGAGAACACGCCAACCAGCGGCATCGTAGGGGCACGATTCCCACTTGCAAAAATCCGGGGTGGCCCGGCCGGGGATTGAGCTTGGTTCGACTTGGTGAGAGGCGAGCAGTTTAACCGACCAACCACCGTGGCCCCCAGGGCTTGGCGGTTTTATACAAACCAACATATACCTATTTTTATATAGATATGCATACATTTCAGAGTGGATGTTCAAAAAATTCATCGTTTATGATTCTCTGCATATCCGCCAGATCCACCGACTTTTCAAACCGGTTGAATTGATGGCTCAATTGGTTCAACTGGACTCAACCGAAACAGTAGTTTCCGAACGTAAATGTGTACATCGGTGGACGCACTGATGAATTTCCAAATACGCAGTATGCTTAACCTCGGGTTGCGGGTTTCTAGCAGATTCATGGTTAAGAGTTACGTTACGTCTGGCTGAAAGTACTCTGCTTGCCCGAGGCCTATAATTGCGAGCTGTATACGGGTGACCCAGGTACACTCATCACATGCCTCATCGCTCCTAATGCGGTTGCAGTCTTTATAACGGCAACTCGCATTTCTAGGTTCTCAGCATTTCGTGGAGGACGTGTTGTAGTACTAAAAAGACAAGTTAGCTGCACGTCCCTCCAAAACTTCATATATCATGCAGGGGTGGTTTAGTTTCAAAAAACGATTGTGAAACCATCATATTCAGCCATATTTACCTAATGTTATATACTCATCGTACTTAACGTTTTGTTTCATGCAGATAAATCAAGACTTAGGGTGCAGTTACACTCAAAGGTGAACTTGTTCATGTAAATATGTTACCAAAAGTGAACATGTTAGCATGTTTACACGTCTGTATTTAGTGAAAAAAAAAGTAATCCTAATCTCAAAAACACATTCGTGTCATTATTCATAATCTCTTCGAACAATTATGTAGACTTTTTTTTTATTTTTTATTTAGCTATCTTTACTCATATCACCATTTGACGTGGCTTTGTAGGTATTTCAATAAATGCGGGAAATACCGTCATTTTGAGTCGCATTAGTGACATTATTTATTTACTTCATAACAGTAATAGGAGCGCAACACCGGATAGTCGTTCAGATGTATTTAACACAGCCAGCTTACTTTGAACAAGAAGTGATTGCGATCGAAGCAGGTTCCTAGCCAGTTTAGCCTTGTGCAGGGTAGAAGGAAAATGGGGGAGAGTGCGCGCCCAAGATGCGCAGGAGCCACTCCGTGTTCTAACATTGGACTGCTTTTCTGCCAATATGACTATCAAAAACGACATCGATATGACCTGAGGTTAGAACACTGTTTACGTATGCTTTGAGATGTCTGTATACTTCCTCTGATCAATTTTTAATGCAACTATATTAAATTGAAATCGGTAAAAATATATTTTATTAACAGGGCTTGTCTTTTGAAAATTAACATATAAACAAACACGCCCATCACTGTTGGCCATGTGACTTTGACAGTTGTGTTGGTTTGGGGTAGGTCAATGTCGGGCACATGCGTAGAAGACAAATGATAGGTTTACCTCCTCTTTAGTCTGTGAATTATGCGACGTAGTTTCGCAGTAGACGCGCGAGCCACTGGAACACTGTCCTGCGGCTGACTTCACGTCACGTGTGGCATGACTGCTTCGCCGGAGCGAGAGCTGTGCGATATCCACTTTTTAATACCGTTTAGAAACATGTTGACCATATCGGTATAGGTGCGATATATCGCTTCCAGAAAGTGTTGAAAATAGATGACGATATATCGCAAATATCGGCATTGCAAATAACAGTCGTATTTATATCGCACATATTACATATTGTATATCACCAACATCACATATCACTGACATTGCATATCGCTAATATTGCATGTCACTAATATCGCATATAGCTAATATTCCATATCGCAAACATCGCGATATACGTTATATTGATCTACACTATTGGACCATATCGCTAATATTGCATATCGCTAATATCGCATATCGCTAATATTCCATGTCGAAAACATTGCGATATGCGTTATATTGCTCTACACTATTGGACCATATCGTAGTTGCGATATTTCAGATATATCGCCATATCGCACAGCCCTACGTCGCCACTTCTACGCGACTGTCACAAAAAGTTCAGTTGCTGCTCTTCCGACAGTGGGTACTGGTTCCTACCGTATATACTAAATATGGGTTAAACTGATCTTAGTTTTCTGCGAATATCTCCAACATTGGCCAAATACTGCAAAAGACAATACAGGACCTCTCTATACCAATAGCATTAAAGTGCGTGAGGGAAGCTACAGATGCGATCCTAGTGGTGCGGTTTGACGATACAACACATTTTTTAGCGCTATATTCCGCCAGGACATCATTTCAATTTGAAATTTCTTATGGCCAATATACACATATCAATTGTCATTAAGCTATTATCATACTACGCCGCATGAGGGCAGCACCATTGATTTGTCTCGCAAAACAAGTAAAGCTGTCTGTCGTCTAATGTATTTGCATTGGCTCAAGAACTGCCAAAAGAATGATCGAATTCACTTGTTTGAACCATGACGTGCCGTTTGTTTACATTTGGTTGAACTCGAACCGGTGCTTTATGGCCGGGAGAGATGAAGGGGGGTTGTAAAATGTTGAGTAGTAATTTATGTAGTATTTGCGTTAACCTAATCAAAATTGCAATTGAGTTTTAGTATATCAAAACACTTAAGTGGTAACGTATGTGGAAGTATTTGGTTTTTGCCATTCTGTAGGAAGTTAAGTAGTTAATTGTTAGGAAACGGAGATTATTTACTGTGCAGCTGGCGTGAGCCCTCTGCTCCACATTTACGCCATGGTCCCTTCCTATTGTTTTCACTGAACTACCAAATTAATGGCCCTGTCTGCCAACATTCACCACTCTTCACTGACTTCACTAGCCTACATAATGTGCACAGGAATTGTTTCCGACACGTAACAGTAAGAAATTCGCTCAGCTATAGAGTCCACAGCAAATAAATGTGTATCATGTCATCACAAATGATATATAGTAATCAACATTAGTTACAAACAAGTCGACACGGAAATCCTACACTGAGAATTATCTGCCGAGAATGGACAGATTTTGAAGAAAACAGCAGCCAAACTTTGTAATTACGGTTTTACTTGGCGCAGGAATTATCCTTAGAAGAAACAGAGTAGTTTATATTGATATTTGCAAATGCAATCACAGACATGGCCAAGATTGGCAGTCATGCTGGTTGTAACTTTCTTTGTTTTATTTTCGTTTGAAAGAACCAAAAACCTATTATAATCTTAGCAGCAAACTTGGAAGATTTCAGGGAAAATAAATTTCTTTCCTGAATATAACTTCTCAAAAAAATATCATGACATAAATTTTAAATACTACAAATTATGCGATGCATTAACTTCTATGTGACTGTTACAGCCTGTCCGCACACTGACATGGTACTACAGCAAATGCCTAAACACACATGTCGCTTGAAGGGCGGATATCACGAATAGTGTACCGGGCTTAGTGTCCTTCCTTACATTGTTTATCTACGATAGTAGAGACAGAGTACCGGGGTACGGCCACCCCCCCCCCTCATCACTCCACACACACGCGCATTCACACACATACACACACACAGGTTGTGAGAGTCCACCAGTCTATTTCTCTCCTTCCTTTGTATCATTTCACTGGTCCTCGTGATTTTTTGATGTTGTAGACTGTTCGCGATTAATTCTACACTTTCGAAAGTCCAGCTCTGCCAATTTCGTACCGTTCCGCCATGTGTGAGCCAACTGATTTTATTCATGCGTCGATGTAGTGTAACTCTGAAATAGTAGTAAAAAGGTTAATAATGTGCCAATTATTACTGTTGTGTGGTTGAGGGTGATGATCACCGAAAAATTCATAAGCCTATTTTATATTTTTATATAATGCTTCTGAACTTGTAGACCGTACTTATAAGTGTTATTTTCTCGCATAATAAAAATTTAGACTTACATTTGTTCTACCAGAGTGCCGAATCCCATACGTGTTAAGAGAACTGCCCAGCGCAGTAGCAGGTGGTCACTTTGGTGTAAATAAGACCCTCGACAGAGTATGACTGAGATTCTATTTGGCTGCATTGGCGGTAGGATTCGAGAAATGGTGTCGTTTGTGTGATGTTTTGGAACGTACAAATAATAAAAACTAACTCACTTACCGAAATGAGATAATCCACGCTCAAATAAGATACCATGAGTTACGTCAAGGAATCTTTAAAATCACGCTATGAAGTGTATTCACAATTTTTATAAATCGTTCAAAATAAGGAAATTTTGCTTTTTTTTATATGTAGCAGTCTATTTTTTTTTTTTTGTAAAATAAGCTTTGCTTACCATACGTAAAATAGAATTAAGACATTACCTTCCAGTCTTTCTTCGTTTATTTTATTTGTACGTCCCAAAAATACTACAATTGTTATTTTGATATGTGATGAACCAAAATGAGATATAAATTGTCTTTGTGAGAGGAAAGAGTACTTTAGTAAAGTCTACAAGTTGAATGTGTGCTGATGAGGAAAAAAAACGAGGTATGTGGAGCAGTGCTGGAATGCAAGGGCTGAAGAAACAGGAGATCCCTGAGAAAACCTACCGAACATCGGCATCGTCTGGCACGATTCACTCATGCAAAAATCCGGAAGTGACCGGGCCGGGAATAGAACCCGGTTCGTCTACGTGGGAGGCAAGTAGTCTAACCACTAAACCACCGCAGTCCCGCCGTTTTTAGAACCAGTTTCCCGGTTCGAGATCAGATAAATTTGTGGTCACTTCGAGTCTGCTCGTGATTACCACCGTGTGGTTAACTAAATTACTTAAGACAGTAGATGATTCAAATTTTCTTTCTAGATTCTGAGCATATTTTATGGTTTTAGTGACATGCTATAAACGATAACTTTATAAAAATACACTATCATTTAAAAAATGACCTTCATATTTTTTTAGCTTAAAAAGAGAATTTTAACTTAAAATATTAATTCGTGAGAATTTCGAAAAGCTAAAGTTGTGTTTTACTTAGAGGACTTCTTGAAATCACAGGAGTGTCATTTTTCAATTTCTTTGGGATCCGACATTAGGTTCACCCACAAGAAGGGTTTAAATTCTGACTTTCAGGCTTAAAACATTACGTCAAAAGTTAAAATACAAATACAGTAGAACCACATAACACATTTCCAAATATATATATTTATTTATTTATTAAAACATTTTGATGACATGGACAATTAGCCTAACGTATTAGTTACAATCAATTTTTAAATTTGTACATAAAATAAAATTTTATATAATTCCTTGCGTTACTTGAACATTTATTTTCGCCACTGTCATAATTTTTTTAGCCTGTAATTTCATATTTCAAAGAAAAATATGTATGCGATATACAAAATATTTAGAAAATAATTGCTCTCTTTTCTTAGGTCAAACATGAGCGCTACTATGATGCGCCACGGGATAGAGCGTAAAAGCCTGTCACACAGTCAAAATTTTCCATCAAAGTGCTTTATAGAACTTTGGTCAAAGAAAGTTGGAAAGTTTTGACGTCAACGAAAACTCATTGGGGCCACCATGTTTATCTGTAAAAGTTGGATAACTCCAGTTGCCATCAAAAATTTTGCACATTGAGCAACTTCTATTTTTTTTTATGTTCACCAAGTTAAGCCCACCAGAACCGTGCACAAAAAAACGGCCATTTCCGACCCCACAGAACTTTGAAAATATGAACAATGCCTGGAAACAAAATAAAGTATTGGGGAATGTATGTCACAAGCTTTGTGAGCTGTTTCCTGATGCAACCTGAGACAGCAAATATAATACTACTTAATAATGATTTAAGGGTAAGTGCTTCCCTAAAGAAAGCGCTTTTGTAAATCATCTGTTAAGATAAATATTTATTTGACAAAATATAATATACCTTAGAAAATTTGGTTTGTCAAACCATCCCATTCATAAATTAAATTGTTTTTTTTTTTTTTTACCAGATTATGACGACAACAAATATTATAATCCTTAGCTTTTTTTCTGATTCCGTTTGAAGTCAAAATATACTCATTAAAACAAAGTGAAGTTCACTAAGGTCAACCATACTAATGAAATAAGTTCACTAATACACAAAGGGTGCAGTGGAATGCCTGTGAGGGTAGGCAACATATCTGTCATCCGTGAATGCATTAAAGCAGCTCATTCCTCGTGGCGCATCTTCCTGGAATCGAACTACGCCCACAGAAGACTAGAAGCAGGGACTCCTCTCTTCTGGGATGAAGCGTGGAAAAAGTAATGTGTACATTAGACGTTGAAGCTTCCTTTGAATTGCTTCACGCCGCCGCTGATATGCCGCGAAACCAACACGCAAACAAAGAAGTTCTCAACTGTTATCTTTATTACACGAGAAGCTTTGACGTCTAGAAGTAAGTGAAACAGACTGTATCTCTCTGGATCAAGCAAGCAGTACCACACTGCCATGTACACCAGCAAACCCAGTTTAAAAATTTAATTGGAAAAATATATTTCTTTCTCTTTATTTAAAATTGCGTGATTAAAAAAGATGGGTCACATTGTCATGTTCTACTAGCGACGATGGCGTTGAATCTCGTGTGGGATGTGGGGAGTGGGAACGAAATATTAAGCTTGCGAAGTTGGCAACGCGTAGGTTCCCGTTCTGTGAGAAATCATGTATGAGGAATGGTAGCGTCGAGAGAAAACTCATTCGGAATCAGGAACTATAATGTTTAATACAAATTATAAACCCGAATATCTATATTACATGATTACTGAGTGAAGCGGATAGGAGATTATTTTTAAAGGGATGTCTTCATATAACACTTCAGGGCATCCTTAGAAACAGCTACAGTATCCTCGCCGATTAATAATGTGTTTCTTGGTCCCAAACTCATATTACACAATTTTTATAAAAATAAAGAGTGACTAGAAATGATTAAAAAACTCATAGCCTATGACATAAAACAAAACGAATGTGATTTTTTCAATGTTTATAAATTTTTATAGGACTGGTGGCTGTCTTTCAAAACAACAAACATGGACATGTTATTACAAGAACTAATATTTATCTTCCTACCGTATATTTTATACCAAGTTGCAAACAGGACTTGACTAAACAATTCGTTAGGTATGTAAGAACCAGTAAGCTGTGAAAATTAGTAATTTAGGCTATTCCGTTCTTGAATGTGAGTCTCCGTTCATAATTTTTCCTCCGGTTTGATGGTTTTCACAGATTGAAACAAATGACACCTTTAAAAATCATACACCAGCGCTAGCTAAAGAGGAAAAATCGAGACTGTAATGCATTTTTTCTTGTAAAAGTTAAAAAAAAATGAAATTATTAAATAACTTTATGCAGGTGTAATAAGGCGATTTCTCATAATGTACAATGAACATATCCTTTTTTAGTTCTTTTGTACAGAGCGTGTATCCCATGTCTTACATATCGATAACGCTTGAGTAAAAAGTTATGTCATTAGTACTGCTGCCAAAAGGATGGAGTATGGTAGAAGTGGGAGGGGAGGGGTGTAGAGTCAGTGAAGAGATTTGGGCGGCTCTTAACAGAGGTCTTGAGAGCCGACAAGGGTTATTGGGGTGAGTGTGGAGCAACACCGGAATGAAGGGGTGGGGAAACGGGAGATCCTCATGAAGGCCAGCCGACCAACGGCATCGTCCAGCATGATTCCCACATGCTAAAGTCTGGGAGGGCCCGGCCGGGTATTGAACTCAGTTCGCCTTGTTGGAAGGCAAGCAGGCTAACTACTCAGCCACCACGGTTCACCGGGGGGAGTAGAATTGTAGATTTTGTTTCCCGTTGGCGAAGTTCGATATAAAAACATAGTATTCTGAAACACAAACACCAATTAATGATCCCGAGCTGCGCCAACAACACTGAGTCTAAACGAATGCAACGCTACGACGACCGACATATGCAATGATTTTTCCCATTACTAGTAAGAATTCGTGGCATACAAAAACTGGAATGATTTTAATAAACATGCTTTTAGTGCGCAGATAAAGTTTGCTAGCGAACGAAAAATCGATTTAAGTAAAAATCTACCAAATCGGCACGTTAGTGTTACTTTTCTATGTGATTTATACGAAAACGAGTTCTTATCATATGCGGACTTTGGTAGAAAGAGAGAATATAAATAACAAGGTAGGTTCTAGAGACAGAAATAAGTCATGAGAAGGACTAGAGAAATAAATAAGTAAGCTTAAAGTCTGGACTGTCATAAAGGAAACTGGAAGAGTATAAGAGCAAACTTATAACGTAATGTAATTGAATGTAAAATGTGCTTAAAAAAAAACAGAAGATTAGTGTATTGCATTCTTAACGCTTAAAGTATAGGAACTCGCATATAAAATAGTATAAATATCTTAGCTAGAGTTGCGGTTCGTTGGCCACGGTTTTCCAAGAATGTTGGAAATAAACACCTCGAGAGGCCCTAGTTGGGGTGTGGGTGAAGCCAGTTCAGAGAAGAAAAAGGCTGAAAGAGGAACAGAGAAGAGCGCGTTAGCCAATATGAAGCTAGTTTTCCCAAAGGTCTCGGCAAGCATGATGATTTCGTGCAGTACGTAAAGCTGCAGTAATCGCAAGAACAAAAAAAAAAAAAAATTGTAAATGTGACATTCCATAAGAAATAACAATTCAGTTATTAACTACTTTACCACTTATAGTTAAAATAAATATTGTAAAAAATCAAACAAATAATTTTTTTTGTAATAAGAAGAAATAATCGCACAAAATAAATATAAATATTAAAACCCCCATTTTAAAAATCTAGGTTACGAGATTTAGTCTTAATGTTAGTAGACTTTTCTGAATCTCTCATTCAGCAATTTGATAATTATGTTGGTCTCATTCCCCTTACAGATGCCAAAAATAATTAAATCATAATTTTTTTACTTTCGATAAAAAAATTATTCCAATTTTCATTGAATTGTCACAGTTTCGAATTATTTCGTGAAGTAAATCTACGATTATCAGTCAACTGAATGATAATTTCCCGCTTTGTCATAACATTTTTTGTCTTCCTGGCCAATTTTTATATGAAATTATGAAACTACGAGTTTTGTTTTTAAAGTTACAATGAACTGTCATTCTATGTTATTCAGTTATGAATTACACCGGAGCGTAAAAAAAAACTGGTATAGGCCTGCGAATGCAAATAACGGAGGTATGGAACCAATCAGAGTAACGAGATGCGGTCGGCAGCGCCTATATAAGACAACAAGCGTCTGGCAAAGTAGCTAGATCGGTTACTGCTGCTACAGTGGCAGGTTATCAAGATTTAAGTGAGTTTGAACGTTGTGTTATAGTCGGCGCACGAGAGATGGTACATAGAATCTCCGAGGTAGCGATATCATTTGGATTTTCGCGTACTACCATTTCACGAGTGTACCGTGAATATCGGGAATCCAGTAAAACATAAAATCTTCGACATCGCTGCTGTCGGGAAAAGATCGTGAACGAACGGGACAAACGACCACTGACGAAAATCATTAAACGTGACAGACGTGCAACCATTTCTCAAATTGCCGCAGATTTCAATGCTGGGGCATCAACAACTGCCAACGTGCGAACTATTCAACGGACCATCATTGATATGGGCTTACGGAGCCAAAGGCCCACTCGTGTACCGTTGTTGACTGCACGATACAAAGCTTTGCGCCTCGCTTGGGCCTGCCAACACCGCCATTGGACCGTTGATGACTGAAAACACGTTGCCTGGTCTGACGAGTCTCGTTTCCAATTGTATCGGGCTGATGGACGTGTACGGGTATGGAGACATCCTCATGAAACCATGGACCCTACATGTCAACAGGGGACTGTTCAAGCTTGTTGAAGCTCTGTCATGGCATCGGGAGTTTGCAGTTGGCGTGAAATGGGACCCATGGTACGTCTAGATACGACTCTGACAGGTGACAGATACGTAAAGAATCCTGTCCAATCACTTGCACCCATTCATGTCCATTGTGCATTCCGACGGATGTGGACAATTACAGCAGGAAAATGCGACACCCCACACGTCGAGAATTGCTACAGAGTGGCTCCAGGAACACTCTTCTGACATTAGACACTTCCATTGGCCACCTAAATCACCAGACATGAACATTATTGAGCATATCTGGGAAGCCTTGCAACGTGCTGTTCAGAAGATATCTCCACCACCACGCACTCATATGAATTTGTGGACTGCCCTGCAGGATTTATGGTGTGAACTGCCTCCTGCATACCTTCAGACATTAGTCGAGTCCATGCCACGTCGTCTTGCGGCACTTCTGCGTGCTCGCGGGGGCCCTACACGATATTAGGCAGGTGTACCAGTTTTTTTTGGCTCTTCAGTGTATTTAATATTATAGTTACTTTCTTCTCTGTAGTTGTGTAGCATTTATAACAAATTTTTATATGAATTTTGTTACAGTTGTTTGTTAATAATTAGTTCACATGTAGGTTATAAAATAGTTATTACATTACATTCAGATTCTACTAGTGCAAACACTATAGCCATCAAAATATATTCTTACAAACTTGTATTGCAGGCATGGCAGGTAAATTACTAACTGGTTCAGTATAATAAGTGATCCAGCAATTTTTAAAACTCATGGTCCTTTAGAGTATCAAAGCCACGCCAACCGATTGTGAAGTGAATTGTGTAATGAGGCTGATAATTTATGAACAGAAAGGTAGTTTGATTCTTAAATTTTTTTTTAAATATAATGTCGAAAATATATTTTGAGCTTGGTGTATTGTTAAACTCGATGCCTGATAATTCACGTTGTCCATAAAATCCTCTAGAAGTTATCAGCCCGTTACGTTAAAATATGGCGACTCACAACAATAGTTGTGGTATTTTTTTTGGGACATAAAGATTGGATGCGAAATAAAACAGCCTGTCTAATATTCGTCTGCTTTTATTACAATACTCATAACATTACATAACAACAATTTAAACAATTGTAAACAAGACATGATAACCAACACGAACACTTGAGTAAGCAGACGCATAAAAGTACAAGTCACCAGAAAATGCATTATCTTATATTTGTACGAAATTGCGTTCATCTTGCAGACATTACTTGTAAGTACTCTTTCTTCGCATAAAAAAATAGATCCGAAAATTTTTTAAATCATGGTATGCCAAAAATTCAAATTTCGCTTATTTTGGGACGTAAAAATAAAATAAACAAAATCGTTTAAAGAAAATTTAAGAAGGGCGACTGAAAGGTCACATCTTGGTAAATTTTAAGGTATGTTTACCAAAATTTATATTACAAAAATGTCTTAGGCATCTAAAAATAAAAAATATACAAAAAAATCTTTATTGTAAGCAATTTGTAAAAATTGTTAAAACATTTCATAGAGTGATTGTAAATATTTCGTGAAATAACTTGTATCGCATTTCGAGATCTATTATCTAATTTCCGTAAGCGAGTTAGTTTTTATTTGTACGTCTCAAAAGCACTATAATTGTGGGTTTTTCATGGAATTATGCAAAAAAATGCTGATAAAATATTTTTTGTGCTAGGAAATAGTAGGCCTACCTAGTTACTTAGTTACCTACAAGTAATTTATACAAAGTTGAAGACTATTTCGTACAAATACAAAATAATGATTTTTTTTGTGAGCAGCGCCCTTAAAAAAACACCTCTCCCCGACTCTAATATCTGTCGCCCTGAAGTCTTGGCCGCCAGGGCTGCCCCGCGCGGGAAGCAATGAGCCCTGAGTTCCGGCGGGGTATCATAAAGAAACCTTGTTGTCGAGGGCCGGGGAGCAGGTAGGTAGGTAGGTGCTACTACCCGCCTGCCCTTCGCAGGTCGCGCCATAAACAGGGGTACAATTGTCCCTTGCCCTTATTTACGCACCCGGAGAGGCCCTAGAGTCAATCCCCAGGGGGCGAAGCAGCAGACAGCTCCTCCAGACAACGCAGACCTGCTTGCTAGCTGCTGCTTCGTTCCCAGCGAGTAGACACACGTGAACCAGTAAGATTCAATCGAGTGCGCGTTAAGGTGGCCCGCCTGGTTGAAGGCATTTTGCACGTCTGAGGCCTAAAAGCGTGGGAGCGCTAGGGGCGACCGAGACATGCGCATCAACTCTCTCATCGCCTCTACTCGCAAAGCACTGAACTGGCGTGCAGTCTTGCCGTCGATAACGCGCCACTATGAGACTTTAAGCGGAGATCCTACCATTTTATGACACAATAATAAAAATAAAGGTTTGATGCACGTTCCTATTCCTTTTTTAATGTTTTGTACCGGAATGTTCATACCTAAAAAGACAAACACCCGTTTGAGCCCCATTTTTACTATCACAAAAACATGCTTTAGAGAGAAATGGAGGGAGTGAAAAACCTTTATAGACACGTAATTCTTTAAAATACTATTCGCAAGCAGATCTCACTAATACACGTCTGACAGTTGTTTAATAAAACGTTTTCTGCTGGAGCTCTGCACACCGTTCGGCGACCTACCCAGGCGGCACCCTTGAAATCCTGTTTCCTGTTATCAAGGGCGCCTTCTGCCCACATCCGCAAACAGAGAGCATAGATTCAGTAGTATAGTTTGTCATGTAAAAACCTTTTTACTATTTCTGAGCGACGCTTGCTTATAAATAACATTTAAGATGTTTTTCATGTCCAAATGATAGTCTCCGTTCTCTAATTTTGTCTTCAATGCGTTATTTTTTTTTAACTCCAAAAGGGCTAATAATATAGTTACAGTCATTTTTAGGTATGGAATTCCCGGCGTGGCACAGGGATATTCAGCATACCTTTTTCTTTACATCGTAAAATGATAGCATTATCACTTGAAGTCCTATGCGGCGAGTCGACGAGAGATATACTGCACTCCAGTTGTGTCTTGCGCGTAAAGGCGACCATAAATTCGATGCACGCACCTAGGTTCAACCTTACTGCTCCTACGCTTCTAAGCTTCTAAGCTTCGGACACCCTACCTTCGTTGCAGAGTGTTTGAAATCCAGTAACCAGTTGTTTTATTTTTACGAAACTGTTGAACGTTTGCCAAAAGTGCTGATCTACTAAATGAACACACGTTTCAGACTATGCCTTTCGATTACTTTAAAGATATCACGCACATTATAAACACCATTTCAAAGCACTCGAACATACCTGAGTACAGGAGAAATTGCAACTTTGGTGCAAGGGACTGGGGACTCGGAGCGTTGGAGCTGTTCATGCTGTCATTCCAGTCCACCGGCGGCCATACTGTCCGCCATTTTGAACACATGTGACTTTGACCTTGACCTTTGATCCAAAAAATCACAAAAAATTATATTAAAAGTGTTTTTAATTATTTAAACATTACAAAAAATTTATTTAAAAGAGTTGTTAGAAAACATAAATTTCTGGAGGTCCCCACTTCCCCTCCACCCATACTCATTGCACTATCTTGGTAGGTGCAGTCAAACATCTTGGTAGGTATCATAGCCACCATCCGCCATTTTGGTTGGCGTAGACTGTAAACCTGCTAGGTGCAGTTCGCCATCTTGGTAAGTGTCACAGCCACCGTACGCCATCAAGGTAGATGCAGCCATCCGCCATTAGGTTGGTGCAGTATGCCATATTGGTAGGTGCAGCCGTCAGCCATCTTGGTCGGTACAGTCCACCATCTTGTTAGGCATCCAGCCACCGTCTGCCATCTTGTTATTTTTTCGTTTGTTATTTGTTTATCCATTACTGGAGATTGTCTCTCACCTTCGTTCGACCGCCATTTTGTTTTTTTCGTATATAATTTGTTTTACATTGCTGGTACTGCCCCAGAATTGCGCCCAGAAGACGACTGCTCCCTCCACCCCCTTCCAATATATTTAATTGCTCCGCCAATGTTTTTCATTGGCTAATAACTTGGGTGTTTTCAGAAACCTACGTTCCGATAAATCGGCGGCCTACTTTAATCGCAAAGGAGGATTTTTTTTCTCCCTTGAAAAGTCTATATAAGACACACTCCGAGCCCCCTCGGGAAAGCCGTCATTTTGCTCACTGCCGTTCCTTATTTGCTATTTCAAGAGGATTGCCCAGTGACCATTTCGAAACTTGCTGGGTTTCAAACCCCCTGTTAATTTTACGATAGCCATGTTGTCAAGTAGAGAAGAAAATAACAGCAACAGCAACGCAGAAGAAAATTGATATAATATTCTTCAGCCTATCCGCACCATATTGAAACGAGGAGCAACTTTGTCAATGCCATCTACTAGCAAGAACCCGGAACCATCAGGCAACTCGTTCCAGCCCCCATCGGCCAGAACGTCATACAGATTATTCTCTCCCATCTTCACAGAAAGCCCCATCAGCTCCGACTTAGAATACAGTGATATCGAAGTAGAAATAGAAGTGTCCGTCGCAGAATTTTTTTCATTCAGGTCAGAAGACGTGAGCAAGTACAGTGAACTGAATTGTGGGTACCGACGCGTAAGTTTTCGAGATGCTCGAGGCGTTCTGAAAATTCAATTTTGTGACGGTACAATTCACTGACTATGCTGCTACGATGATTTCGAAGGCTGTTATGAGCGGAACAAATTAACATGCGAATATAAAAACGGTTACGTTTACAATTCATGCCCTAACTCTACGCTTCCTTGTTCGCTGGAGGAGTTGGTAAAACAAACTCATGATGTCCACGTATGCAAGGCAAGAAGGCACGAAAGTGTAGTGTACGAACATTTCCGAAAAAGTAAAAATAATTATGTGTGCAAACGGCAGCAGAAACGTCATGGACATGACCATTTTGTGAAAAGGCAAGGTTTCCAGGACTGGGCCTCCATCTGCCAGCCTTTTGCATGCGAGGTGCACCTAGACTCGAGGCCGAGACCTTCCACCAAGTCTTCTCACAACGGTGGAGCGCGTCCTGGTGATAAGTTCATTCCCGAGAAAATATATGCAAGTACATATCCTCTACTGCACTGCGTAACCTACACGGACCAGCCGGCTGTTACCGTAACTATGGAGCGGTGTGACGGAAATATTCATTTCCTCCTTGAAAGAAGCGTCTTCTATGGTAAGACTCTTGAATTATCAGTGCAATATTGTGACAGTGACGAGTGTGCAGTTCATTTGTGCCATCCACAAACAAAATTTCCCACAAACATCGGAAATATGACAAAATAAATTGTGGGCGAACGACGTTTAAGCAAGTACGACAGGGAAAATTGCGAATTTAATCATAAAATTAAAAATGACAAACTTTTTAAAGTATGCTCTGAACGATGTGATGGCGCTTGGCACAGTAAGGAGATTACAACGCCACAACACCCATGGCGAGAGGTGCTCGTGTGTATATGAGCTTTGCTCAACCCAGGTGATGAAAACCTCCCATTCCCCTCGTAATTTTTGTAGTATGTGTAAAAAATCATTATTATGTACAAATAAAAGTCGATGTGTTTAATTATCTCATCATTTTTTGTTGTTTACCAATTTTTTGTTTTTTTTTCAGTAAATATGTTTATCATGTAAAATATTTTCTCCAGCGTGTTTTGTAATATATATATATATATATATATAGAGAGAGAGAGAGAGAGAGAGAGAGAGAGAGAGAAAGAGAAAGAGATAGATAGCTAGCTAAATATCTTCTTCCATTTTATGTGTAAATACGGTGCATGTATATATTAAATTAAATTTTCTTGCAGGTTTTTTTTTGGAATTATGATGTAAAATAAGTAATTTTGTTGGAAGTATTTGTGTAATATTTTCATTCTTATTGAAATCATTTTAAGATGACGTTAGTGCTTTGATTACTGCTATATGCAAGCGACACAGAGGACAGAGAGTGACAGTCAAAGGCATGCTCTTCTTTAAATGGTTATTTGCTTAATATTTCACACGTTATTTTTTTGTAACAGTAAAACAAAAAAAGCTAACAATGTGCAGCAAATGTTAGAGTACATTTTTTAATATTGTAGGTAAATAAGTCAAGCATAATTATACTGTTATGAAATATTGCACATACTTGTCCCTTCTCCAAGGGAAAAGCAAGCGCAACAAACATATTCAAAAAGAGAAAACAATATTTCACGTACTTAACCCTTCTCCAAGGGAAAAGCAAGAGCAATCAATATTTATACCAAATAAAGGGGAAAAAATACTTATGTATTTAAATGGAGAAAAAATAAATTACTGAACACACATCACACAGTTAGAAGTTAAACAACATTCCGCTATATTTAACTCAAACCCACACATAAATACTACACCAAAAATTAGATTAAAATGCTTGGTTCGCAAGTATATGATTAAAAAACGTATGTCTTTAAAATCACATTTTTACATCCATTTAAANTGTTGAACGTTTGCCAAAAGTGCTGATCTACTAAATGAACACACGTTTCAGACTATGCCTTTCGATTACTTTAAATATATCATGCACATTATAAACACCATTTCGAAGCACTCGAAAATACCTGAGTAGAGGAGAAATTGCAATTTTGGCGCAAAGGACTGGGGACTCGGAGCGTCGGAGCTGTTCATGCTGTCATTCCAGTCCACCGGCGGCCATACTGTCTGCCATCTTGAATACATGTGACTTTGACCTTGACCTTTGATCCAAAAAATCACAAAAAATAAAAAAAAATTATATTAAAAGTATTTTTAATTATTGAAACATTACAAAAAATTTATTTAAAAGAGCTGTTAGAAAACATAAATTTCTGGACGTCCCCACATCCTCTCCACCCATACTCATTCCACCATCTTGGTAGGTGCAGTCAACCATCTTGGTAGGTATCATAGCCACCGTCCTCCATTTTGGTTGGCGTAGACAGTAAACCTGCTAGGTGCAGCTCACCATCTTGGTAAGCGTCACAGCCACCGTCCACCATCGTGGTAAATGCAGCCGTCCGCCATTAGGTTGGTGCAGAATGCTATATTGGTAGGTGCAGCCGTCAGCCATCTTGGTCGGTACAGTCCACCAACTTGTTAGGCGTCACAGCCACCGTCTACCATCTTGTTATTTTTTCGTTTGCTATTTGTTTATACATTACTGGAGTTTGTCTCTCACCTTCGTTCAACCGCCATTTTGTTTTATTTCGTATAATTTGTTTTACATTGCTGGTGCTGCCCCAGCACTGCGCACAGAAGACGACTGACCCCCTCCCCTCCACCCCCTTCCAATATATTTAATTGACAAATTGCCCCACCTCTGAATCTCATTGGCTAATTGCCCACCCCCTTCCAATATATTTTATTGCTCCGCCAATGTTTCTCATTGGCTAATTACTCGGGTGTTTTCAGAAACCTTCGTTCCAACCAATCGGCGGCCTACTTTAATCGCAAAGGCGGATTATTTTTCTCCCTTGAAAAGTCTTTATAAGACACACTCCGAGCTCCCTCGGGAAGGCCGTCATTTTGCTCAATGTCGTTCCTTATTCGCTATTTCAAGAGGAAAGTCCAGTGACCATTTCAAATCTTGCTGGGTTTCAAACTCCTGTTAATTTTACGATAGCCATGTTGTCACGTGAAGAAGAAAATAACAGCAACAGTAACGCAGAAGAAAATTGAGATAATATACTTCAGCTTATCCGCACCATATTGAAACGAGGAGCAACTTTGTCAATGTCTTCTACTAGCACGAACCCGCAACCATTAGGTAACTTGTTCCAGCCCCCATCGGCCAGAACGTCATACAGCTTATTCTCTCCAATCTTCGCTGAAAGCCCCATCAGTTCCTACTTTGAATACAGTGATATCGAAGTAGAAATAGAAGTGTCCGTCGCAGAATTTTTTTCATTCAGGTCAGAAGACGTGAGCANGAATACAGTGATATCGAAGTAGAAATAGAAGTGTCCGTCGCAGAATTTTTTTCATTCAGGTCAGAAGACGTGAGCATCATGTCACTTGACTTAACACCCATGGCTGCGCATTCAAAAGCTCTACGTCGAGGCGTTCTGAAAATTCAATTTTATGACGGTACAATGCACTGACTATGCTGCTACGATGATTTCGAAGTCTTTTATGTGCGGGAAACATTAACATGCGTACATAAAAATAGTTTAAGTTAACAATTAATGCACTAACTCGACGCTTCCTTGTTCGCTGGAGGAGTTGGTATAACAAAACCGCGATGTCCATGTATGCAAGGCACGAATGTACGAAAGTGTAGTGCACGAACTTTTCCGAAAAAGTAAAAAAAATTATGTATTCAAATGGCAGGAGAAATGTGATGGACATAACCATGTTGTGAAAAGGCAAGGTTTCCCGGACTGGGCCTCCACCTGCACGCCTGAGGCCGAGACCTCCGACCAAGTCTTCTCGCAACGGTGGAGCGCGTCCTGGTGATAAGTTCATTCCCGAGAAAAAAAATATGCAATTACATATCCTCTACTGCACGGCGTAACCTACACGGACCAGCCGGCTGTTACCATAACTGTGGAGCGGTGTGACGAAAATAATAATTTCCTCCACGAAAGTAGTGTCTTCAATGGAAAATTGTGACAGTGACATGTGTGCAGTATATTTGTGCCGTCCACAAACAAAACTTCTCACAAACATAGGAAATATGAAAAAAGAAATTGTGGGCGAACGACATTCAAGCAAGTTCGACAAGGAAAATTGCGATTTAATCATGAAATTAAAAATTATAAACTTTTAAAGTATGCTATGAACGATGTGATGGCGCTCGGCACAGTTTGGAGGCTACAACACCACCGTAATTATGGCCATAGGTGCTCGTATGTGCGTGTGCAAATGACCTTTGCACTGTCTTTAGAAAAACCCATGTGATGAAAACCTCCCATTCCCCTCGTAATTTTTATAGTTGACGAAACACACAAGTTTTACAGCGTAAAGAAATATTGACTTGCGTGATTAACAATTTTGATGGAAAAAAGTATGTTTTTATGCTATGTGTAAAAAAATCATTAATATGTTTAAATACATGTCGATCTGTTTAAATGTCTCATAATTTTTTGTTGTTTATCAATTTTTTGCATTTTTTCAGTAAATATGTTTATTATTAAAATATTTTCTTCCACTTGTTTTATTTATATTATATTTATACATATATATTTATATATAGCTAAATATCCTCTTCCATTTGATGTGTAAACACGATGCATTTATATATTGAACTAAATTTTCTTACGAGGTAATTTTTTTTGGAATTATTATGTAAAATAAATAATTTTGTTTCAAGTAATNGAACTAAATTTTCTTACGAGGTAATTTTTTTTGGAATTATTATGTAAAATAAATAATTTCGTTTCAAGTATTTGTGTAATATTTTCATTCATTTTGAAATCATTTTAAAATTACGTGAATATTTTGATTGCTGCTACATGCAAGCGATACAGAGGGGAGAGAGAGGGAGAGAGAGAGAGAGAGAGAGAGAGAGAGAGAGAGAGAGAGAAACAGGCAGAGGCTGGCGCCGTTCCTGTGCGACGTGTCAGAAAGAAGGTCGTCACGCGATCACATCTCTTCCGTCTCTCCCTTGCGTCTTCAAATTCTCAACAGGTAGTTAATGTAGGTCAGTGGTGGTACCATTGTGCCGTGCACATTTTTAAAAATTGAATACCCTTATTTAATTAGTTATTTGCTAAATATTTCACACAAGTTATTTTTTGTAATAGTAAAACAAAAAAAAAAAAAGCTGATAATGTGCAGTAAATCTTAGAGTATATTTTTTAATATTGTAGGTAAATAAGATAAGCATTATTATGTTCTGAAAAATTGTACATATTTGTCCCTTCTATAAGGGAAAAGCAAGCACAATAAACATTCAAAAAGAGAAAAAAAATATTTCACTTACTAGAACCTACTCCAAGGCAAGCGCAATTAACATATTCAAAAGAGAGATAAAAAAATATTGCACGTACTCGTCCCTTCTCCAAGGGAAAAGCAAGCCTAATCAATATTTATACCAAAGAAAGGATAAGTAATACATACTTACTTTTTGACATGGAGAAAAAAATAATTACTGAACACACACACAGTAAGAAGTTAAATAACATTTCGCTATATTTCACTCAAAAACCTCACCTAAATATTACACCAAGAAATTAGGTTAAAATGCTTGGTTCACAAGTAAAGGAGCAAAAAATTCGTTTTTCTAAAATCACATTTTTACATCCATATAAATGTCTAATTTAGCTGCAGGCTCTACGATGGTAGCAAACTTCGCACAAATCCTTCCATGCAACATTTCATGTCCGCAAGACCACGCATGCAGTTAGTTTTGAGGTGTAAATCGGCAACAACGTTACGTAACGCGCGTAAAATGATTTCAAAGTTAGTTAAACACTGGTGAATCTCATCCCCGTCAGACCGATGGGAGGGTGCGTTAGCATAGAGAGGCAGCAGAGACCACATGTATTTGCCAGCTTCCCGCAGCACTGAACCTTCAGATATGTTGTCGCATGTAGCCAACTCATCCGTCTGGAAGCCACGAAAGAGCGACGTCTGGGAGCCCTTGAAGGGTTGCGTCTGGGTGCTCCGGAAGAGTGCTGCCTGGGTGCTCGGGAATGTTATAGGTGCAGCGCCGGATTCTACCATGGTCTCCGATGGTGCAGCGTCGCATCGCCCTGAGGCGATAAATTCAGAGGTGCATATCCTTTTTTATAATCATTTCTCCTTATTAATTAGGAGAGTCTCATCACTCTGGGACCAGAAATCAATCGATGACATCACGAATATGGCTGCTTATTTTCTTAAAGTAGCTACAGCATTGAGTCTTCAGTACCAATACAACTATGGCGCATCGACGCCCAAACAAAAGCTTACAAGCTAGTGTCCATCCCCCTCCTATAATGCTCTGCATACCCCCACCACATCTTGCCTCCCCTTCGTCATGTATCTGTACACCTGCGAATAAAAAAAATTACTTATATATTTCATTTTATTGCTACGTAGGTAGAACCCGTAAATAAGTTGATATTATAATTTTTTCTTTAAAATTATATACATTTACCATTAAAGTATTAATATTTTATAACTAAATTCTGTCAATAGCCAATAACAATGTAATTGTGGGGGGAAGGGGTCAAAGGCTAATAAATGGAGTGGTAGATTTCCCCGCCGTAAGAGCTACGTTGCAGCTCCCAGGATCGGCTTGGAGAGGATACCAGCGGTACTGCGCTGGCCATCAGCTTTGATTTCGACTCGGGAGAACAGCTAATCATGCATGAGATTGGAAATGCAACTAGCCACCAGGAAACTCGTTTAGAACTCAGCGTGGCACTATTTTGATTGGCTTGCGGCGCGCGTGTGACAGGGTACGTCCGAGCAGACGTGGAGAATTACTCCGCGCAAGCTTTTCCTGTTTCCTTCACCCGTTCAAAGTCCGTATACGTTGGTGGTAAGTCTCCCCCTTGCTCCTTCGGTGCTGCATGTTCCCGCGAGCCAATCCTTTAAATAAAATTTCCACTAATATTTCTTTTCTCCGCACTATTTGTTTTGCAAAAAAATTGAACGCTATATTTAAAAAAAGAAAAGGTTTAAAATAAAAATACACAGATAATTATTTTTATACAGGACGTTTTATTTACACAAATAAAAAAAAATTATAAATGCACGTAAAATTCGAGAGTCTTTAAAAATTTAATATGCTAGCCAAAACATGTTCGTATAACATTTTTTGCAGTCTTTGACGTTCGATCTGACGCAGTAGAATGGGAATGTTCAAAGTTAAAGTCGGTCATGGACGAACCCATGTTTGCGACCGCAGGTGACGTTCCACGCGGACGTTTTCACAGTTCGATGGAGGTTCTCCAAAATTTTTATGCATCGTGGTGTCAACACGGTGGTCGCGGCACGATCTTCGACGTTTAGTCGGTGCCTTTTTGAGTCGTAGCATCGCTGGTATTATTTTACCGAAGTTCCCAGACCTGGGTGGAGCAGTCAAGGGCGTGAATTTCGGTGGTCGTAGGAGGAGGGTCGACCTTGCCTCGACTCGAAGTTGCTGTAAATTCCAGAACCTGGTGTACGGTTACTGGAAGCGTCGTATCCCGTTTCATGTGATAAACCACGCAATTCCCAAGAGTACAGCAGGTTATTAACTGTTGAGTAGACTCGCAATCAACTGGAGTCACTGAATATAACCAGTGGTCCCATCCATAAAATTTTTCTACGTGGGTATGAAGTGATCCAGACTCCCAGAACGAAGAGGTAATTTTAGAGTCGTCCAGATATGACAAGACATACAGTTTTTCCGGATGAAATTGCGTCTTATTGATCCCACAATGACTCGTGCTCAACTGGGCGACTAATTTACTTTGGATTCGATTAATTTACTTTTTTTCGCATCGTGGAATGACGTCATCTATACACATTACTATAACCAGGAATCTTCGTATTCCACACAGCCTAAGATCACGCATAGGACTCGCAGCAGGTTTTCGCAGCAACTATTGAAGTTAATTTTGCATCTGCACCAGCTCATAACCGTATTTTTTCCGACTCTGCATCGTGCGAAATGACGTCTGCAAGCTTTATCGAACGCTGGCTGGCATACAGAAAAAATTTATGTTGCGAGATATATAAACGTGTTTATATCTCCGTAAAATGAGTATGTCACTCGTAAAGTAACTGGGTATTTTTCGAAGTGCTCACCAAAGATCTACGATCCATTTTTTCCCCTCATTTTACGAAGGGAAGGACACCCATGATCGTCCTGTAAGTCGATTATTTACAATTCGTTTATGCAAAAATTACTCAGCCATTTTTTCTGATTGGGACCCACCACATAAATCGGTCCTCGATGTACTGCATCAATAAGTCGCTTAGTACGTTTCCCACCTTATGATACGGAATCTTGCCTTCGTCCCAGCACAGTCCGTGGTAGTACTTGGTCAACAAGACGTTTGTTTTCTTACTCTTTTCGTCCAACAGTTTCCACGGATAAGAAGACTGGACATTGCGGGTTCGAGTCCTGCCGTGACAATCCGTGACTGCGATTTCCTTGAGCACGAAGTCGTCTTGACTCCATAAACCTTGCAAGTCACAGTACATTTTTAAGAACTGAAACAGTCCCCACTCAATGCGTATTTAGGTGTTTAATTAACTGATGATTTTTACCAGGCCGGAAAAACTATCGTACTGAATTATTCTGTCGTGGATAATCAAGCAGTAGGCTGCGGTATTCGCGGGCATGTTTTCCTCGGTTATTATTTCGATCCGGCAGTCGACCGTACCATTTTGCACGCGCTCGTTCTGCTTCGATGTATCGAATACCAGCAAAGGTGCCATGTCTCGGGAAATTTTTGGGGCTCAGGATGGGATGCGCCTCGCGTGCGTAATACGATGATTGGAATTGCGAATACATATAATATGGTAAAGTAAAACCTTCTTGGTTGAACGTAGTGTTCAGGTCAATATACGGGTATCTTTCTCTATTCAAAAATATCTTAACGTTTTCGACTTTGCAGTGGGCGAACGTAAACTTGTCGGCTCAGATACTATGGTGTTTGTTCGTATGAAGCGCCAGTATGATGTGCTGGAAGTCGTTTTTATGACGTTTTTAAGACCCAGTGATTTCGCTTGGCAGCGGACAGGGCCGTGCAGGTGACCAGGCTCCAACTTTTGAATGCTATTTCGATAGTTATTTGTTTCTTGGCATAATTAAACAGCTTGACACATTCGCGGGTGCTCGCGGTCACGTAATGGACATACTATTATTTAGTGTTCAAAGTAAGAGAGACGGGCTGCGTGTTTTCTCCGACTCCCAACACGCCATCCAAATGCGACGTGGACAGCGTAATCACCAGCTCCTGCCTCACTCCTATTATTATTTTCTTATAAATTTCGGCGAATCCCAGTAGCAAGGAGAGTGGAACGCATACCTTGCCTTAGGCGTAAATGGGAACACTGCAGTCATCTTTGATTCCGCAACCTCCATCGTGGCTGCAGAGATATGGTTGGGCGTGAGCGATAGGTAATTTTTTATCGACGAGGTTATTCCCAAATCTTGCGACTGGTCGACCGCGACGCCATTTATCTTGTATATTATGTGTTCGAAAAGGTGCAGAATCCTTTTTAGAACCAACTTGGTGGTGGATGGGTCCCGGGTGGGTCCCATCTGGTGCCTCTTATGTGGACAAAGAACTTGCTAGGCAAGGTGTAAATATCTTGATGCTGAATAGGTATTCGAACCTCCCTTCCGAGAGCGAAAGGCCCGACAAGATAAGGCTCGTAACAGTGCATTTCGATTTTATNCCGCGACGCCATTTATCTTGTATATTATGTGTTCGAAAAGGTGCAGAATCCTTTTTAGAACCAACTTGGTGGTGGGTGGGTCCCGGGTGGGTCCCATCTGCTGCCTCTTATGTGGACAAAGAACTTGCTAGGCAAGGTGTAAATATCTTGATGCTGAATAGGTATTCGAACCTCCCTTCCGAGAGCGAAAGGCCCGACAAGATAAGGCTAGTAACAGTGCATTTCGATTTTATCAAATTTATCGTCGAATTCTAGGCGTTGATCCACGTCGAGAATTTCGTCCACTNGTAACAGTGCATTTCGATTTTATCAAATTTATCGTCGAATTCTAGGCGTTGATCCACGTCGAGAATTTCGTCCACTATAGCTATTTACTTTCAAACCGAGGGCTTAGAGAAACTCTGCTTTTTCAGGTGTTAGCTTAAAGAGTTCTCGTGGTTCACTGATCTCGGGTTCGATGTACTGCACCCATTTATACATTTTTGTTTTCCCAGCTAAATTTAATCCCGTCGTTTCAGGTGCAGCCGCAAAGGGATTTCTTCGTTTCGGAAATTTATAATTTTGTCGTTTTGGTACACGATCGAAATGGCTACTTGGTGGATGCTCTTTGCGATGATTGGAACGTAAATTAGCGTTTTTGCACATTCTACGATTTTATATCCAGGGCTTACGGTGGAGGCGAACTCGTAAATAGTGCTGCTCGATTTCCCATTCACGTAACTGCAATTTTCCAAATTACGGTTTATTCGTATGATGTTAACTGGAAAGATGTGGACAGCACTCGACGATACATGTTTTCTTCCTGCTTCGTAAAGACTGGCTTCAAACCCCAGCATGGGCCCGATCGTGTCCGGTTCCGTGAAACCTACATCTGCGGTGCAAAACATTTCGGCCTTCAGGGTATTCGGATTCCCGTGCAGTTCGAATGCAATGTCGTGTGGCAGCGATTTTTTAATTGAGTATTTCATATCCTTCAGCTCGTACGCTTCAGTGGGAATTACGATTTCCTTCGCTGCCCCAATAACCGAATACAGAAAACTGGAATTTTTATTTTCCTCGAAGTTGGATTTGTAGTTGTAAGTTTGAAAATGCACTAGCTCCACAAACCATTCTCCCTCAATTTCCAAGGTAGGGTTAAAGCTGGCCTGCCACTCGGATGTTTGACCATTCAGAATGATGGACACCGACGACATACTGATGAGATCGGTAGAGCTCACACACCTTTTTTATTCACTGCGAACTACATTAATTTTTTTCGGTTTATCAATGGAAATCTTGACTACTTAAAAATCGCAGACACAAGTGTCCCCAGTTCCACGTGTTCAACATCTGTTCCGTTTCGTAATTGTACGTTAGTTTGGTATATTACAAATACTCGCGCAATTCGGGCGGAGGATGCAAATTTCTAAAACTATCATAATAGTCTGAGTGTTTACCGTTTGTTACGTAGGCCACCCATTGCGTACGGGGCCCGANAAATTTCTAAAACTATCATAATAGTCTGAGTGTTTACCGTTTGTTACGTAGGCCACCCATTGCGTACGGGGCCCGACTGCCGTGTCCAGATTAATTATGGCACATTCGTGTCTCTTGGGTTTAGGGGGCAAAGCATCTCTCATAAACACTCCGCGAAAATGAAGTATATTCAATTTGCACACAAACCGTTCCAAATCCACGTTCGTCAGTGGGTGTCTAGGCAGATTCACTTTGGTTTCCTTCTTCGACTTTTTCCTATTTTTCCCCCAGCAATTGATCCTCCTCTTCCCAGATACGAGTGACGAATGAAGAACCCTTGGTCATTTTTCTCCCATGGCGATAGCTTCCAATTTTCTATTATGGTGGTGGGTTTTCTCTACCTGATTTCGATCGTTCGAAGCCCGCTTCACGGCGCTTAAGATATTCGTGACTACCCCGGCGATACCGGCCAGAGCACCGATTGCAGGTATCAGTGCAGGCAGGAACCCTCCTACCTTGCCCTTCCCTTTCCTCTTGGCCCTTCGAGGGCACTGCGATTGCCTTTTGCTTGCAGATAGATCCATGTCGACTTGGCTTTCATGATGTTGGATACGCCCCAGGTGACTACTTTTTCTCCAAACCCGGTGGCTACCGATTTTCTTATTTCGTCGGCCTTCTGTGCAAGTATCTTATCTGCTTGGTGCCTAGCTTGCAGATCCTTGTACTGGAAATAGGCAATGTCGGGCTGCTTTCACTTTTCGTCCAGGGCGTATATGCCCGTATCGTTGCGTGACACCCTTTCAGCTAGTCTTGTTCCCGGCCCGCAGAACCTGTAACCTGGAATGTGAAGTTCGAACGAGAGATTATTAATAAGTTAATCGACTATCCGACAGCGGGATGTCACCGTCTTTATCTTAGGGCGAATTGAATTAAACTGAACCAGACAACTATAAATATTCTTCTTTTAAACAGTTTTGTTTCAGTATAATGGAGTGTTCGAGAATATTAGTCTCCCCGTGCGTATCACCAGGTAAGATGCCAAAACCGAGCACGAATCACGTCGTGGTGCCCTGTTGCCTAAAAGGGTGCAAGGCCTGATTTGTGGGCCGTCCAGGTACGGGAAAACATGCGTCCTACTGAGCCTGCTGGAAAAACCGCGCCCTTCGGTTCGAGAACGTGTACGTTTATTCAAAATCGCTCCAGAAACCGAAATACAAGCGACTGGCACGAGTATTGCAGGCCGTGAATGGCGTGGGTTATTTCCCCTGCAGCGAAAACGAGAAGGTAGTGCATCCGAACGAAGCTCTTCCAAACTCGATATTTGTCTTCGATGACATTGCCTGTGAAAAACCAACTTGTATTCAAGAATACTTTAATATGGGACAGCACGCGAATGTTGACTGCGTGTACCTCAGTCAATCTTATTTCCGGGTACCCAAACAACTGCTTCGCGACAATGCGAATTTCCTCGTTTTGTTCCGCATGGACGACACTAATTTACGCCACATTTGTTATGATCACGTAAATTCAGACATTACATTTCCAGAATTCAAAGGATATGTGTTCTTTGTGCTGGAAAGACATTTCATAAATGACTGTTTGCTACATAAAGCAGGTACAAGCCTCGGTTCAATCAGTTTATTCTACAAATGCAACCATGAGTCATGGAAGGATTTCCAAATTTGGCGGCATTGATCGTCACGGTGTCCTTGAACGTGGGTGAATTCGCTTTACCATTTTACGCATAGAAAACTTGTCCCTTATCGGTCGAAAATTGAAAAGTGTGAAAAATGAAGTGGTTGAAGATTTGGTGGCGGTCGATAAACGCATAGCGACCGTGGAGACGCGGATAATCGACCTCATCAATGCATCGAATGCGCAGAGACGAGAAAAATTGAAGGACCTACAAAATGTATTAGTGTCCAGAACTTCTTCGAAAACTGATGTTGCGAGGCATAGCAAGAAGATATTGTATATACGTGTGTCGAACAGCTAGAAAATATCCATAAAGCAATTTTAGAAAATCGCAAATGATTTCCTACAAAAGGCGAGGTTGATATATATACATGTACGAAACGCATTTTCCACTCAGGGAATGATGGCTAATCTAACCGAATTGGTGGGCGAGCTTCAGCGAGCGATCAAGGAGGTAAAGACAAATACTTACTCGTGAAAAATAACAGAATGGCCATCGTGAATCGAAGGGAAGAGGCTCTCAAACTTATTCGCCTTTGGCTAGACGAAATTATAAAAAAAACCTAGTGACAGGGACGATGCCCGCATTGAAATAAAATTTGAAATCAAGGTGGAAGAACCGACCCCGACACATAAGTGGAAAAGAAGCCCAAAATTTCCCGAATTGGAAGGTGGCATCACTAGCGACGAATACGATTTTCCCCTTATACTTCCGCTGCGTGCGCGAGAACAGAAACGAACACGAGAGCACCAACCCGATGTGGGCACTCTTCTATATATTAATACATCGCATCCAACTCTGACCGTACTGCCGACAAGACTTATGGTTTGCAGAAAAGTGGTGTGGAAATCGGTACCTTGGAAATAAGGAAGTTTAATTTTTTTCCCAGGGATGTACTGCATATCGGCTGGCGCGAAGTGAAAATCATGCAGGGATTGAGCGGACGTTTGTTTCGTTGCCGCCCTGGACACTACACAGAATCGGATTTGCACAAGTACCATGCTTTGTTAAAGCAAAGTCGTGCATATTACGCCGAGAATAACCCTGCATCACATCGATTTAAAGACACAGCGCACGAAAAATTCCCCGTTATAACCGGACTGTTTTCAAAGGTACCTGAAATTGGTGGTTCGGGTTTGACTCAGAAATTGGAGAGCGGAAAATAAATCGACTATTAGTATTGGGATAATCGGAATGAGCTAGTAGATAGGCTGAGAATTCTGATTGCTTCGCAGGCAGCAGAAAACCCGCTCGGACACGAATGAAAGATATTTCCATCATCAAAGAACTCTTGGAGGCGGGCTACATTTCGAATTGAGCAAGCACGCAGTTGCTGACGAGCTGCACAAATACACTAGGGTAAATTATCCACATAGAAAATACGTCATGGAAGGGCTGGACCATACTTTCCAATCTGACCTGATCGAAATGTAAGACTTTGCTCGTGTTAATAAAGGTCAACGCTACAATGACCATAATCAATACTTTTTCCAAGCAAGCCTGGGTCAGGCCGCTCAAGTCGTAGAATGCGCGCGACAACACGAAAGCCGTGACGGGTGACGGATTTGTTGCGCGAAGGCCGCACACTGAAAAATCTCCACACCGACGACGGTAAAGAATATTTTAATACAACTTTTTGTGCACCGATGAAAAAGTATGGCATAAATAATTATTCTACATACTATGGGCTCAAGGCCAGCATCGTCGAGCGTTTTCGCAGGACGCTCAAAGCTAAACTGCGGAGACATTTCACGGCGAACGGAAACTACAAGTGGTTGGATTTACTCCCAAAGCTCGTTCGCGAGTACAATTCTACAATTCATTCTATCAATCGCACGATGCCCGAAGACGTGAGAAACAACTCCCTGGTTCGGACCATGTGCACTATTCCGAAGAGGAGGGACCCACCCAAGCCTAAAGACAAGATCGGTGACTTGGTGCGGATTAAAAAAAATGGAGAGTTTTCCGCAAAGGCTTCCGTCAGAACTGGTCTGCAGAGTTGTGCAAGGTGATTCGTATACGACACTCGTACCCACCCATGAATTACCTCGGGGACCTACGCAGCGAACCAATAATTGGGGGATTTTACACCGAAGACATCTGGCCTACGCAGTTTCCAGACGTGTATTTGGTGTAGAAGGTGCTGAAACGACGTAATTGTCGCGTGTACGTGCGGTGGCTGGGACTCTCCAAACGTGATGACTCCCGGATCGCTGAGAAAGACATTTTGACGTAAAAACTCTGCTTAAAGTTTCATTGAATGTAAACATATAGTTTTTAATATAATATATCATCACATGTGTGCTGACAAGCTCGTTCTTTCATTTTTATCCCTGTTGTGTCCCTCCCCCCAATGCGCGCGGGATGTTATGTGGCACGCATGGGTGCGAGAATAATTCTCTAAATGTTTAAAGTGGTAGTAAAACTATGAAGCATTTTATACATATATATTCTTAATCTGATGTATGCATGTTTTTTTTTTGGTGTACTGACGAGAACATTAAAAAATTTATTTACTGTTGGTTGTTTTACATTTAATGTGATCGACATAATAAATACTTATTCTATAATTTATATTTCGTGTGCGAAATATTCCAAGCCTTGTTATCTAACGCGAAGCTGATTATTAATGGACGATGCAGAGACTTCTATATATTATATTTTCCCTGTCCGCTGACTTTAATTTTGTTTTAAAGGGGTTTGGAAGTATGTGATCGGAGTTTTATATTTAAAGTATATTAAGTATTTTTTTCATGGATCAGTATGGTAACAGTTATCACTTTTTTCATCACTATGTTCTGTTTGTCCCCATCAGTATGTTATGTCTGTTTTTCATAAATCAGTATGTTAACATGTATATTTTTTTCATCAGTATGGTAGCGGGTATATTTTTCTCAAGTGTCGAACCTGGACCCTTCTGTCGGTGTGCCCTTGTGTGTATTCTGAATGTGCTAAATACAAAAGTATGTTTCTTTTTCCTGCAATTTAAAGGTTTAATGATAAGAAAATACGCATCTGTGAATTATTTTTGCAACGTTATAATATTTTATATGATAAATGAATAAGCAATCGATCTCTGTCGTAATAATAAATTTAACATAGTTAGTGTGAAGCCACCGCTGTAGGCGAGCTGCTCGCCTCCTCTCCCAGGCTCCAGGTAGCCCGCACGCCCGCCCGCTGTGTGTTCAGCAGGAAGAGCAAAGTACATCTAATATACGGCTGCCAAGTGGTGAATACGGCACCACCTGGTGCCAACCTCAAATCCGGCCGTCTCTGCCCCTGCTACAAGGCATGTCGATAGATAATTTTAGAGGCTGCCTTTATTTGCAAAGTGTTTACCCCTTATCCCTTATTAATTTTTTTTTAAAAAAACTACGCTTATACACGTAAAATATATCATACATTGTTTTAGTGACAACTAGGGTCGCATTGAATATTTTAATTTTTTTTCTTTAAAGTATAACAAAACTGTTATACTAAATATGGTTTTTCTCTCCCAACATTTTTTTTAAAGTTATGTCAGCAAAACATAACTCAGCATAAAACAAATATTTTTAACACAATTATTTATGCACACACATCAAAATATAATTATTCTTCTACATAATGCAAGGAATAGTTGTTTACATGTGTTCCTTCTCTGAGTCTTTGAGGGCATTACACGCGTAATATTTTTTTTTATGTGCCATGGGTTCCTTAAATTTTTTAAATTTACCACGAGTAATCATAACTTCACAGTCTTAGGGTTTCGGAGTTGCACAGAGCACAGAAATATCTTTGATTTTTGTACTCGTGAAGTCTTGTGGCGTACGTCTCGTCGGCTGTCGAAACGGAGGGCAGCAGCAATGCTTGTGGAGTTGTACAAAGTTCGTTCCGATGAGGCACACATTGCGAATCACCGACTCTTGGCGTCTTCCAAACACATACACAGGGTAATTGGGAATTATGGCAGAGTCCAGCATTGTCGAAATTTCCTCGTATGGAATATTTCCCTCGTCCTACCTTAGTTCGTGCGTTTCGTACGTCTGTAGGAGATACGCCTGTTGCGTGGTGCATCCGTGATGCTACCATGAACACGACGGTAAAAAAATGAAAACTTTGGTTTTCTCCTATTCGTCACTGTACGAGATAGCAATCTGCTTTATGGTGTACGAGTCCAAAGAGCGAAAACTTTTGATGTTGCAAAAAATTTAATACGAATTTTGTTATTTAAAAAAATTTAAAGTTTCTATGCACACAATATTCACAATTTTTTTTACAAAGTTATTTAAAACTTCATTGAGGTCCATACACATCGGGCACCTGTATTCTGGGTTGCTTTCCTCTCTCGGTATTACTTGCCATAAATTTATTGAAGTAGCGCTAGTATCTCAGACACTTATTTATAAAATGACGGCCTCGTAAATATGCCAGGTTGGTAAACCCTAAAACATTACAATGTTTATATCTAAAATTGATGCTCCGAATCCTACCTCCGTAACGCAGTTGTTTGCACGCTAGCTTACGGTACGGCGTTTTCTGTGTTGAGCGTCCCGGGTAAAGAACGTGTGCATTTGTAATTGTCTCGCTCCTGTTGCATACGTTTCTGGTTTTACCTCTAATGACATTGCTGTCAACAAGAAGTCAAGGCCTACCTGCAGTCTCGGCGGTTAATAACTTCATTTAAAATCATTTGCACTTATGTAGAGGAAAGTAGACTCTTCAGTATCTTCTTGTTTTCCGTTTCTAAGTTATTTTCTCGACCAATTCTACCCTTGTCCTGTCCGGAGAGGCGGTATTTGTACACCGTGCGGTAAGTCAGGCACCTGTTACTACTTAGTGTCTGTAACATACACATACGTGTTACGCAGTGCGAGTGATTAATTAAGCCAGATGATATCTTATCTGCTACTGTCTTCAGTTACGTTGACGCAGCGTTTTCTTCTGAGTCTGGCGAGCTTTGTTTAATACGGCTGTCACTGTCACATGCAAGGTTGTTCCATTGTTATTACACAACGGAGAATCAAGAAAGATGATTATCCAGAGTATAAATTAAATCCACACATTATTAAAATATTAATTTCATCTTATTTTGCGCTAGAGTTACGGTCTTCGTGATCCTAAAAGATTCACTTAATTCTCCGTTTATTTTACTTTCCAGCTTATAATGAAAAAAAAGTCCACGCAGTTAAACAGCACATTTCATTGGGAATAAATTACTAGGAACAAATCGCAAATATAATAAAAACACATCTCCGGTATACCGTGGCAGGGCAGTGGTACCACATTCGACTCGTAATTGGGAGGATCTGGTTTCGATTCCCTCTCCGGCTGTCGGCCACTGTAGACACGTCGTAAAGCCATAGAATATTAATCTATTATTATCAGTTGAGGGTCAGCTGAATTGTTTAGAATGATTTATTTAGCATTTCTCTGCGTTTCTAATGTACCCTCTTGCCGTTCGACTGTCGCCTAGATGGTCACCTTGCCACTCGCGATATTTTTTTAAGTGATGTTCATCCGCACAAGTTGTTAAATGTTTCAGCAGTTTATCGAAGTGGCATATAAAACATGCTGTGTTACATGCACTTGGATGTTGCCATTTTCGTGGGGAATGGAGGTCTTAGCAAAATAAAATTAATTCTCCTATTTTATTTACAATTCCACCAAGAAGAACCTACATATACCGCTATCGCCTCCACTATCTACTACTATATACTTAATGACAATTCTTTGTAAAGCCAAAAAGTTACAAATTAGCATCTAATTACATTAGTAATTTCAATAAATGGCGACAGGTGGCCGGGATGTTAGAGAAGAACGCACCGCCAGCTCGTAACAAAACTAACTTAACTTTAGAGCACTAATCTAGAATCAGAGTCTGTTGTGTCCGCTGCTGAAAGTAGGTACGAGTCTTAACTTACGGATATGAAAAATTTTCGTTGGAGTTGAGTACTCCTGACACTGAGAGATGTGTTGCTCATTCTAATCAGCTACTATTAAACTCGGTCAAACTTCAACAAATTTTACCATACGAAGAGGGTAAAGTAATAATAGACTACAATTATTATTCGCCATACATGACTTCAATTCTGGATGTGCTTATCGAAATATAGTTCAAAACATTTATTTTAGAGAATTCTCGATTTTAACGAAATCACTCTAAACAACGGCTGCATAGATGGCCAGGAATTTCTGCGTAGTTGTACCATAATGGGTGTCGTTATGTGGCCAGTTTTTTTAACATGATACTTCTCCATCAATTTCGTTCAATAACATCGCCTTTTATGTAAGAGCTAGTGCGTTTATCACGCCTGCCGAGTAATGTCTCCATGCGGCGATGAAGTAAACATTTTTGTCAATGGCAGCACCCGTCAAGTGCAACAATTCTATCAAGATATCTGATGTCTATTAAAAAGCAGGCAAAATGTAAAATTATCAAACAATTTTTAGAATTGTTTTCAATTTTTTTTATTTCTGTTTGGTGTGATTTAAAATGCGCCGCCCTTCTGTGGGCTGTTCACGGGAAACTCAATAATTTCGAAAGTCCTGCTTAAGATCTAGTTGCATGCGTGTTGTGTATTTCTACGCCATACTTTCAATTAGAGTTGTCATGGGCCTGATCACTTTAATCATAAGTCAGACAAGCGAAAATGTGAAATTAATAGAAAAGTAAAAATATTTTCCAAATTTGCTAATAATTGAATTTATGTACATTAAAAGACAACGAAAGCACGATACATATATTCAGCATTCACAAAGGTTTAAGCATAACTAACTTTTATGATTCAACGTTAAGAAATGGAATTACTTTCTATCCTATGTTACCGACTTTACTGGATGCCTATGGGTACTACTTTCTCAAAACTCAAGTTTCTTCAGCAATTACTTTGATATAAAATAACAAAACGAAGAAAAACAAATGCGTGTATGATTATATTTTCATGGAACTTGAATCGTGAAATTAATATTAGTTAGAGAGTTTGCTTCAAAGCTAGGAGCAATTCACTACAGCCGTTTCAAAAATGATTTTCTTAATTTGAAATAAAAATAGCATCACCAACCGCCATTTTTTTTACTTATTAAAAGTATTATACTACTAATTTGTGAGCGGTTTAGACATAAATGCACACACCTGTACAGTAAGAATTCCGATATGACATTCAAATATTTTTATTATCGTGATGGATGTTGTGTACAAATATTATTATAATACTCTTCTGTAATAAATTAAGAGCGTACGTCACATTATAGAACTCTTAGAACAAGTCCTATAATTGCATTTTAATCAACAGGAGAAAAAATATTTTTCAAAGATGTGAGTATGTTGGCAAAGAAATTTAGGTTTATATTCGCTTTTATTATTCAGTAGGCTTAACCATATTTCCTCACCTAGTAAAGGTTCACTATGATTTGCTTTCTTTCTAAAGCACAAACCTTATGAAAATCATTATGATTCTGTTATGTGAATATCACCACTACAAATAACAAGAACTACGGCTACAGACGCAGCTGAATTTCGTTCTTACATTAACTCCAGAATNTAGTCAAATGTAAACAGTGGCGCTACTTTCGCCGAGCTGTCAAAAAGTGGCCTTCTTATATTGTACAGAATATATTAATGGACGATGCAGATACTTCTATATATTATATTTTCCCTGTCCGCCGACTTTAATTTTGTTTTAAAGGGGTTTGGAAGTATGTGATCGGAGTTTTATATTTAAAGTATATTAAGTATTTTTTTCATGGATCAGTATGGTAACAGGTATCACTTTTTTTCATCACTATGTTCTGTTTGTCCCCATCAGTATGTTATGTCTGTTTTTCATAACTCAGTATGTTAACATGTAAATTTTTTTCATCAGTATGGTAGCGGGTATATTTTTCTCAAGTGTCGAACCTGGACCTTTCTGTCGGTGTGCCCTTGTGTGTATTCTGAATGGGCTAAATACAAAAGTATGTTTCTTTTTCCTGCACATTAAAGTTTTAATGATAAGAAAATACGCATCTGTGCATTTTTTTTGCAACGTTATAATATTTTACATGATAAATGAATAAGCAATCGATCTCTGTCGTAATAATAAATTTAACATAGTTAGTGTGAAGCCACCGCTGTAGGCGAGCTGCTCGCCTCCTCTCCCAGGCTCCAGGTAGCCCGCACGCCCGCCCGCTGTGTGTTCAGCAGGAAGAGCAAAGTACATCTAATTTACGGCTGCCAAGTGGTGAATACGGCACCTCCTGGTGCCAACTTCAAATCCGGCCGTCTCTGTCCCTGCTACAAGGCATGTCGAAAGATAATTTTAGAGGCTGCCTTTATTTGCAAAGTGTTTACCCCTTATCCCTTATTCATTTTTTTAAAAATAACTACGCTCATACACGTAAAATATATCATACATTGTTTTAGTGACAACTAGGGTCGCATTGAATATTTTAATTTTTTTCTTTAAAGTATAACAAAACTGATATACTAAATATGGTTTTTCTCTACCAACATTGTTTTTTAAGTTATGTGAGCAAAACATAACTCACATAAAACATATAGTTTTAACACAATTAGTTATGCACACACATCAAAATATAATTATTTTTCTTCATAATACAAGGAATAATTTTTTACATGTGTTCCTTCTCTGAGTCTTGGAGGGCATTACACACGTAATATTTTTTTTAATGTGCCATGGGTTCCTTATTTTTTTTTTTTAATTTACCACGAGTAATCATAACTTTACAGTCTTAGGGTTTCGGAGTTGCACAGAGCACAGAAATATCTTTGATTTTTGCACTCGTGAAGTCTTGTGGCGTACGTCTCGTCGGCTGTCGAAACGGCGGGCAGCAGCAATGCTTGTGGAGTTGTACAAAGTTCGTTCCGATGGGGCACACATGGCGAATCACCGACTCTTGGCGTCTTCCAAACACATACACAGGGTAATTGTGAATTATGGCAGAGTCCAGCATTGTCGAAATTTCTTCGTATGGAATATTTCCCTCGTCCCACCTTAGTTCGTGCGTTTCGTTCGTCTGTAGGAGATACGCCTGTTGCGTGGTGCATCCGTGATGCTACCATGGACACGACGGTAAAAAAATGAAAACTTTGGTTTTCTCCTATTTGTCACTGTACGAGATAGCAATCTGCTTTATGGTGTACGAGTCCAAAGAGCAAAAACTTTGGATGTTGCAAAAAATTTAATACGAATTTTGTTATATAAAAAAATTTAAAGTTTCTATGCACACAATATTCACAATTTTTTTTACAAAGTTATTTAAAACTCCATTGAGGTCCATACACATCGGGAACCTGTATTCTGGGTTGCTTTCCTCTCTGGGTATTACTTGCCATAAATTTATTGAAGTAGCGCTAGTATCTCAGACACTTATTTATAAAATGACGGCCTCGTAAATATGGCAGGTTGGTAAACCCTAAAACATTAGAATGTTTATATCTAAAATTGATGCTCCGAATCCTACCTCCGTAACGCAGTTGTTTGCACGCTAGCTTACGGTACGGCGTTTTCTGTGTTGAGCGTCCCGGGTAAAGAACGTGTGCATTTGTAATTGTCTCGCTACTGTTGCATACGTTTCTGGTTTTACCTCTAACGACATTGCTGTCAACAAGAAGTCAAGGCTTACCTACAGTCTCGGCGGTTAATAACTTCATTTAAAATCATTTGCACTCATGTAGAGGAAAGTAGACTCATCAGTATCTTCTTGTTTTCCGTTTCTAAGTTATTTTCTCGACCAATTCTACCCTTGTCCTGTCCGGAGAGGCGGTATTTGTACACCGTGCGGTAAGTCAGGCACCTGTTACTACTTAGTGTCTGTAACATACACATACGTGTTACGCAGTGCGAGTGATTAATTAAGCCAGATGATATCTTATCTGCTACTGTCTTCAGTTACGTTGACGCAGCGTTTTCTTCTGAGTCTGGCGAGCTTTGTTTAATACGGCTGTCACTGTCACATGCAAGGTTGTTCCATTGTTATTACACAACGGAGAATCAAGAAAGATGATTATCCAGAGTATAAATTAAATCCACACATTATTAAAATATTAATTTCATCTTATTTTGCGCTAGAGTTACGGTCTTCGTGATCCTAAAAGATTCACTTAATTCTCCGTTTATTTTACTTTCCAGCTTATAATGAAAAAAAAGTCCACGCAGTTAAACAGCACATTTCATTGGAAATAAATGACTAGGAACAAATCGCAAATATAATAAAAACACATCTCCGGTATACCGTGGCAGGGCAGTGGTACCACATTCGACTCGTAATTGGGAGGATCTGGTTTCGATTCCCTCTCCGGCTGTCGGCCACTGTAGACACGTCGTAAAGCCATAGAATATTAATCTATTATTATCAGTTGAGGGTCAGCTGAATTGTTTAGAATGATTTATTTAGCATTTCTCTGCGTTTCCAATGTACCATCTTGTCGTTCGACTGTCGCCTAGATGGTCACCTTGCCACTCGCGATATTTTTTTAAGTGATGTTCATCCGCACAAGTTGTTAAATGTTTCAGCAGTTTATCGAAGTGGCATATAAAACATGCTGTGTTACATGCACTTGGATGTTGCCATTTTCGTGGGGAATGGAGGTCTTAGCAAAATAAAATTAATTCTCCTATTTTATTTACAATTCCACCAAGAAGAACCTACATATACCGCTATCGCCTCCACTATCTACTACTATATACTTAATGACAATTCTTTGTAAAGCCAAAAAGTTACAAATTAGCATCTAATTACATTAGTAATTTCAATAAATGGCGACAGGTGGCCGGGATGTTAGAGAAGAACGCACCGCCAGCTCGTAACAAAACTAACTTAACTTTAGAGCACTAATCTAGAATCAGAGTCTGTTGTGTCCGCTGCTGAAAGTAGGTACGAATCTTAACTTACGGCTATGAAAACCTGTCGTTGGAGTCAAGTACTCCTGACACTGAGAGATGTATTGCTCATTCTAATCAGCTACTATTAAAATCGGTCAAACTTCAACAAATTTTACCATACGAAGAGGGTAAAATAATAATAGACTACAATAATTATTCGCCATATATGACTTCACATCTGGATGTGCTTATCGAAATATAGTTCAAAACATTTATTTTAGAGAATTCTCGATTTTAACGAAATCACTCTAAACAACGGTGCATAGATGGCCAGGAATTTCTGCGTAGTTGTACCATAATGGGTGTCGTTATGTGGCCAGGTTTTTAACATGATACTTCTCTATCAATTTCGTTCAATAACATCGCCCTTTATGTAAGAGCTAGTGCGTTTATCACGCCTGCCGAGTAATGTATCCATGCGGCGATGAAGTAAAACTTTTTTCGTCAATGGCAGCGCCCGTCAAGTGCAACAATTCTGTCAAGATTTCTCACGTCTATTAAAAAGCAGGCAAAATGTAAAATTATCAAAAAGTTTTTTAGAATTGTTTTCAATTTTTTTTATTTCTGTTTGGTGTGATTTAAAATGCGCCACCCTTTTGTGGGCTGTTCACGGGAAACTCAATAATTTCGAAAGTCCTGCTTAAGATCTAGTTGCATGCGTGTTGTGTATTTCTACGCCATACTTTCAATTAGAGTTGTCATGGGCCTGATCACTTTAATCATAAGTCAGACAAGCGAAAATGTGAAATTAATAGAAAAGTAAAAATATTTTCCAAATTTGCTAATAATTGAATTTATGTACATTAAAAGACAACGAAAGCACGATACATAAATTCAGCATTCACAAAGGTTTAGGTATAACTAACTTTTATGATTCAACGTTAAGAAATGGAATTACTTTCTATCCTATGTTACCGACTTTACTGGATGCCTATGGGTACTACTTTCTCAAAACTCAAGTTTCTTCAGCAATTACTTTGATATAAAATAACAAAACGAAGAAAAACAAATGCGTGTATGATTATATTTTCATGGAACTTGAATCGTGAAATTAATATTAGTTAGAGAGTTTGCTTCAAAGCTAGGAGCAATTCACTACAGCCGTTTAGTTCAGCAAAAGTGATTTTCTTAATTTGAAATAAAAATAGCATCACCAACCGCCATTTTTTTTTACTTATTAAAAGTATTATACTACTAATTTGTGAGCTGTTTAGACATAAATGCACACACCTGTACAGTAAGAATTCCGATATGACATTCAAATATTTTTATTATCGTGATGGATGTTGTGTAGAAATATTATTATAATACTCTTCTGTAATAAATTAAGAGCGTACGTCACATTATAGAACTCTTAGAACAAGTCCTATCATTGCATTTTAATCAACAGGAGAAAAAATATTTTTCAAAGATGTGAGTATGTTGGCAAAGAAATTTAGGTTTATATTCGCTTTTATTATTCAGTAGGCTTAACCATATTTCCTCACCTGGTAAAGGTTAACTATGATTTGCTTTCTTTCTAAAGCACAAACCTTATGAAAATCATTATGATTCTGTTATGTGAATATCACCACTACAAATAACAAGAACTACGGCTACAGACGCAGCTGAATTTCGTTCTTACATTAACTCCAGAATTTGTTAGATAATATATTTGCGCGGAATGTACATTCCTTCCTTAATTGGCATGTGATGATTGAATAATGGTAGCAATTATCTAACACTTGTAAAAATTAACTAAATCACACGTGAAGCAGAGTGGCGCAGTGGAAGCGTGCTGGGCCCATAACCCAGAGGTCCGTGGATCGAAACCACGCTCTGCTAAGCAAGATAATTTTCTTTCTTGTAATCATACTTTTCAAGAGATCGGATTTAATTATGCGTCTCTATTCAAAATAAGCTTAATTTTTATTGTAGTTTTTAAGTTGACGTGTAATAAATATAGAACATTAAGGTGGCGTTAATTTTATAGGGTAGCCTATTTTCTCCAGTTTAGAGCAAAGTGTATAGGTTATCTGTTCCTCCTACAGACGATTTCAGTCTCGTTGTATTAAACTGAAACTAATATTTCCCAACTGGCTGGGTTTCCATCGACGAGTACAACACTAACACTGAATTCACACATGCAGTGTGCTAATCGTTAGTTAATTATCAGCTGATCATGCACACATCATTGTGGGTTGTCTATGGAATCAAGGTAAAAAATTTAAGGGTGCAGCAAAATTGTACCAGAAAAAGGTACGAGTGCGTCGATTAGGTATATTTCGTTTCTTTTCCGATCGTTTACTTGAAAGGCAGGGATATTTGTTTATCTGCGGAAAAAAATTTTCATCTTGTTTGAAGAATAATGAATGAATAAACCTAATATGTTAACTTTAATGAGGTTACTAAAATTAATTAAACTTATTTGAGGACATGGTTTGTAACATAACGAATAAATGTGCAAACAAATTTATTAAACATTGACTTTTTAGTAAGGAATTTAAAAGCGTACTAGTAAAGATAAATTTTAATTCATGTATAAAAATTTTGATTGCATTTTTTTAATTATTATACTTTAACGAATAAAAACAATTATCTAGTAAAATAATCGAGGGCTAAAGAAAATTAAATGATCAATTTGGTATAAAATGTTATAAGTAAATTAGTATTATGAATAAAATGGGAAATATAACTCATGACTTAGAACAATATTTAAAACCATATATATATTAAATTATTTAAATATCCTTATAAATATTGTTATTATATTAACTTTTAGCTATATATGAATAATAAAACGTAACCTATTATATTTAATTGAAATATGATTAGTGGTGTTAAATTATAGCATTAATTGAGGCTCTTGGTATTAATATATTTGATTACCACTATTACATAATGAGAATACAGAAACGACTAATGATATTGTACGTTTTGTTGGTAACAGTTAATATAATTTAGTGACTTAGGAAGAATAAAGACTACATTTTCGTATATTCAAAGAAAATTTGAAGCTTTGTGTCCTAATGCAAAGTAAATTATAAAGCCGTTTATTANACTACATTTTCGTATATTCAAAGAAAATTTGAAGCTTTGTGTCCTAATGCAAAGTAAATTATAAAGCCGTTTATTAACAACCTAATTGATATATTTTATGTTACAATAATTTAATTAAATATGAAAATATTCTTCAAACTATTTAAACAGGACTTTTTGTTAATGATAGTCTACTTTTCATGAATTGAAAATATTAATTACGTCTTTGAACAAAAACGCGCATAAAATATAAGCGTTGCAAGTAACGAATTTTTTGCTCGGAACTGTGAATAGAACTCTTTCGTAGGTCAAGACCGATAAAACATGTGTTTGTTTATAAGTTATTAGCAGAAGTTTTTATGAGGCTGTGGAAAATAGTCTCAAAAACCAGTGACGTTTCCCACAACGTGGAAGACTTATATCGTTGGACATTGCTTCTTGCTGTGTACAGTATAAATAATTCATTCCTCTTCCTGAAAAGGAAGGTGACTAAAAGGGTTACTGAAAAGAAATCTAAATTAAATGCTAACGAAAACGAGCACATAATATTACAGATACATTCCACAAATAACAAATACCAGAGATATTAAATTACATCNATGCTAACGAAAACGAGCACATAATATTACAGATACATTCCACAAATAACAAATACCAGAGATATTAAATTACATCAAGAAAATGAATGTTTTTCTACTTGAAAAGAAAATGAGAAGAAAGGTGATATTATTTATATATCTTCAACATAATATTAAAAACGGAAATTATTATTAAGTCCGTGGTACACAAAGCATATCTAACAGTAGGCTAATTACATGCATGAAGCACACATAGAGTAGATATCTATATATAAAATATACTACATTTCAAATGTGGATGTTGTTTTTATGAAAAAACCAAATCTACTACTTCTACATATTTGAAAGCATTTAAAGCTACCACGGGAAAGCAAAATATCAGTCCCATTATGAAATTTATAAGTATTGTAAAAATTTGCTTAGGGCGTATCCAAGTTCGCGAGGGACGGAGGTCTTGACAACAACACATAAACTTAATTCAATTTCCTAACAATGGTACAAAAGTATTCACAGCAATCATTAACAAATTACTACTGCCTATTCGTAGTATTTACATTTATTATTCCTGTAAGTGAACGTAATTTTTATGCCTATCTCAGTTATAATTACAGCCTTTTGTGCCTACTCCAGCTACACTCACTTGATATTCATTTATTGGTAACGCATATACAATAAAACTGCCTACTGGCATATATTGCATAATTCCAATAGCCCGTCACTCACGCATCAAATCCCGCCATTATACAGTACAGCCGCTCAGAGGCCCCTAGGTTGCATAGGAGATTGCGCACTGTAAATGTTGTTGCGTATATCTACGCTGTAATTATATGGAAATTAAAGGTCTGCGACAACTTTGGAAGCGATGCGAAACACAAAATATTATTCCGACGAGGGTGGGATTCGAACCCACGCGTGCGGAGCACATTGGATTAGTTGTCCAACGCCTTAACCACTCGGCCACCTCGTCACGCTTACCAATACCTTTTGCATACATTAGTCTTATTATTATCTTTATGGTTATGATATATCACTCATGCTACATCACAGCAAAAATTACTTTTTTGTAGTAACACTGTGCTTGCTCTGAAAATATGTGGATTCCTTTGCTGGGTAAGTTTGTAATATGATAAAGTCAACATTTTAGAAGTATTTTGTGCAAATAAGGCAGTTACAATAACGTTAGCGCAACGTCACATGATTTCACCTCAACAAAGAAACAGTGGCTTAATGTTAAAACAGTGGAAAATGTTCTACTGACCTCCAGACGTAAACAAAGAGAAATATATTTTTATATAAAATGATAAAAATGTTATTATTTTATGGGTTTTTTTTTAGGACGAGACTTATGGCAGTGTTGACAATAATTACTGAAGTAATGAACCATTCTCGGTGTCCTGAGGAGAGTTTGTCGGAACAACAGCTTTTTGACGTGACAACGTCTTAAATTAGGTTGCGGCTGGGAGTCACTTATGAAAAAGTGTAACGCTCGGTAACGTTACGATGAGTCACCGAACGAGAGAGAGGCCCGCCGAATGCCTTGCGTCTCTCTCCCACTCAACTATGATCGGTCTGCCGCGCGCGCAGCACTACGTTGTCACGTAAAATCTTCGCCCGTAAAACCGACTTTACAGGCAACCATTTTTTTAAAAAGTAAATATAAGAACCTTCCCTCCAAATAAAAGCTTGCACTTCTAGTGAGGTGTTTACAAGTTAGAGGTTACAGCTGAAGTTTATTATTCAATGTGACCCAGGATAATATAAGGTTACACACCTCTTTATTTCCCACAAGACACGCATACAGTTTATAGTCCATTCACGGTTACTTCACACTTCTCTGAAGCCCTGGTTATCTTCTTTTTTTGGTTACCGATTACATATCGTTCCGCTACACGTTAATGTTATTACTGCCATGTGACTTCTACGTTTTAACTGTCAAATGCTTTGTTTACTGTTTACAGTTGTTCAAAGATTTCTGCCATATTTCAGAAACCATTACGTACGAATATTCCTAATTTAGGCCTATAACTATTTGTTTAGATCAGCTATATTGCGTTTTAACAATGTCAGTATAGACGATAATTCTTACGGGTATTATTTTACATTGTTAACATATTTGTTTAACATGATACAGCGCACTATACACGTTAATATTTTTCAGCGATTGTGTTTAACCCTGTTACAACTTTGGGGAAAGAACTGTGGTATTCAATCTCTTATTATTGAATTGTGTTGGGTTATTTCGTTAAATGGACGGGCGTAGTTTAAATAAATATTTAAACAAAGGAGCAACCATTCCAATTAAAATACAGTAAATTCAAACACGCAACTACAAGTGTGGCTTTTTTTTTTACGTGGCAGCGACAATGCAAACATGCAAACGTGCGGCTACGTAAAAAAATAAGCCACACTAATAGTTGCGTGTTTGAATTCACTGTCTTTTATTTGGAATGCGAACATGCAAACAAATAGGCCTCGTAACCTTTTTATTCCAATGATATTTATTTGCATAGTACTTAGATTTTACTAGGTTTATGTTTTTGTTTAAATTTTTCATAATAGTCTTGGTAATTTGTTGGGATTATGGCAAACATTCGAATTTGTTATGGCCTGATAGCCGACAACCGGTATCGGATATCGGTATTATCGGTACATTTACAATTATCGGAGATCGGCACTAAAATATCGGCACATCGGCAATGGCCATTCNGATATCGGTATTATCGGTACATTTACAATTATCGGAGATCGGCACTAAAATATCGGCACATCGGCAATGGCCATTCTAACCTGTACCTAAAGTATTTTCTCTCCTCTGCTGCACACTTAATTTTCTCAACTCTTAACATCAGGGTGCGGTAATGCGACTAAAAAAAAACATTAATTCGAAAGAAAAAAAAGAGGTGAGTATTTGAGATAGCCACGGAAATTTTGCTGGAAAAGCAATATTTCCTTACGACAAAAGCAAATTAGAATATACATGCCCATCACTATTTTTCACTTACGTTTGACGTACGTTTCTCAAAGTAATAAAAATGGTCGTGGCTAGTACCAACTAGCAAACGCCAAAATTAAGTCCTAAAAATAAATAATGTAGGAAACTCTTCAATAAAAGAAAGACCTGTGACTAAATGGTATTTGAATATTGATTTAATGCTTAAATTATAGTTTACTGGTACACGTAAATTAAATTTAATTGTGTTTCAGTTTTTATGCAAGAATTAAAAATACCAGAAACTAGCCTCTTCTACTAACTCTGCGAAGTGACGAGTGTAGTAGTATGTTCAGTAATGTTTTACAGGTTGGCAATTCTTCAGAGTTCATTATTTACAAATGCCTCCTGAAAAGCTATTTTCATGTTTTTTTGTGGGAGTATTTATGGGTAAAGTTTGGAACGTTACAAAAGTTTAACAATTTTTCAGAAAATAAATTATTTTCAATTGCTGCCAGGATCATCATCGCAATGATAGTTCATTACGTTTAAATGTTTTAGTGCGAGTTGATTGCGTGAATCACCACTACTGATCACAGACATACAATGGAACCAAAAAGCGATATTTGGTTGCATTTAATGGTCAAAGCCAATGATGAAACGAAAGCTGTACGCCTCCATTGCTCTAAACAAGTGGGTCTCGGTGGCAAAACGTCTCACGAATTCACTACCAATCTTAGAACACATATTGTCCAAAATCATTTCTATGAATTGAATAATTCCTGCCAGCCTTCAACTAGTGCACATTGTTCAGCGTCAAGTAATAATGTTAAACAGGATTCAGATCAACCTAACACTACGATTTAAAAACATTTTCAGAAAAGTTTGCTAGTTGGAACAGATCAGATCCTAAATGTATAGAAACAGACAGAGCATTAGCCAAGATGATATGCACTGGCATGCAGCCTGCTTCGATAGTGGAGGATAAAGGTTTTAAATCTTTAATTAAAATTCTTCAACCAAAATATCGGCTGCCTACAAGGAAAGATATAATGGGTAAACAACTTCCTGAACTTGCATAAAATGTAAAAATCAAACCGAAGGATATTTTGCAAACTGCTGATGAATTAGCAGTTACCAAAGATTTGTGGACATCTGGAGCTGGAGGTTATTTCATAGACAGCAATTGGACATTTTATTCCCTATCAGTTGGTGGTGAAAGAGGGTTGTCTTAATCAGCCGAGTGTTTCTAAACTTAGGGCAAATGTCAAACATAATGTGTCTCATTTTCACATGTCAGTGGCCTCCACCAAGCTATTGAGAGAAGCTCAAGTTAAGTATAAATTATCACAACATGCTCTAATAAAAGAAGAGGTAACAAGATAAGATTCATGCTATAACATGCTGGAGAGATTGGTTGAGCAGCAAGAAGCTGTCCAAAACATCACTCGCAAGATTTCAGGTTTGTGTAGCTTAAGTCCTGTAGACTGGACAGTCGCTGAAAATATTGTGGAACTGTTACTGCTATTTAAAGAAGCAACGCTGGCTCTTAGCAAGAAAAAGTGTATTGTGTCGTAAGTGATACCTATCATAAACAGTTTGTGATGTGGTCTGCAAAAGCAGAAAATATACTGCTCTGAAAATCACTGCTTGTGACACGCCTATTTCACTTTAAAGAATATTTCTGGATACGGAAGCTAGTACTGAGCAGTATGCTGCAGAAACTATATTGGACCCCCGTTATAAGAACAGGTGAGCTTATGGAATATGACTGTAGCAAAGTTACCTATTATGTGTGTTTTGTTTAATGCCATAGCTATAGTTTAACTGAAAACTACACATTACTAAACAGTGACATTATAGCATGGGTCTACAGTATCTTATAAATACATTTTGCTCCAGGGTTTTCAAGAATTCCGGATCACCACAAGAGGCTGCAACATGGATACATGAGCAACTTGGAACAGATGTCACCAAATAAGAAACAAATGTAGCATCAACTCCTCAGCCATTGAATGAAGAATCAGTATTGCAGCAGAGATGTGCTGAAATAATTCAGATGTCAAATGCATCCCACACCAAAAATGAATCACAAGATAAACTGACTCAGTTCATGGCTTAGCCTACTATTTCACTTTTTTGATCCTTTGACCTTTTGGAGAGAAAATGTATCTTTTCGAAATTTAACTTGCTTGCTTAAAAGAAACTGGGCATCCCCCGTGTTTCTGTTGCGTCAGAGATGTTATTTAGCATTTTTAATGGCATTTTCACCAACAAGAAACGAAATTGCCTCTCATCACATGATGTTCAGATATTAACATTTTTACATCAAAACTTAAGTTTAATATCATAAAGCACTGTTAACAGCTTTGTATTTATTTTTCCTCAGATTGTTTATTATTTGCAACAGAAGAGACAGTGGTATATTAACTGTGACATTTTCGAAGTTTGATGACTTTCATGTATGTAGCCTACATAGTATCATGACAAATTGTTAGCTTAGTTTTCATACTGGTTTCTAGTTTTGAAAAGTACAGAAAGTCACGTACTTGCAAAATAGTGCCTGTCTACAAGTACTACTCAGTCAGTACTTGAATTCCTATCATTTTACATATTTTTTGCANAAAGTACAGAAAGTCACGTACTTGCAAAATAGTGCCTGTCTACAAGTACTACTCAGTCAGTACTTGAATTTCTATCCTTTTACATATTTTTTGTAGACTAGCGACCTACTTGCAAACCTAACTTAGTTTTGTAATATGTTATAGTGAGCTATAATTTTATATAATTTTAAACAATTTTTTTTGCTGCTTTGATGTACCAGGCATAAAGTATANCTACTTGCAAACCTAACTTAGTTTTGTAATATGTTATAGTGAGCTATAATTTTATATAATTTTAAACAATTTTTTTGCTGCTTTAATGTACCAGGCATAAAGTAAATCTCACTTAACAGCAAGTCTTTTTAGCTTACTGCAAACAAAACTTTCCCAGGAGCAGTTTTCTCTCATCCACTTTAGTGACAAATGTCTGATTACAATATGATAAATAAAAATATCGGTTTACAGGTATCGGATCGGTAAAATCCGAAATATCGGAATCTTCATCGGCATCAGGTTTTTTCAGTATCGGGCCATCACTAATTCAAATCACAGAAACGTAGAACGTTACACAACTGTGTTTAAAACATCTAGTGCAATGTTTCAATGTTGTGATAAATAAACAGACGTGACTTTAAAATAATTAACTTCGTCATAACAACAGTTCACGGTTATGACATATAAATTTCGTACGTACAATATTTGCAATCACACACACTGGGCCAACGTAATGCCGACGCAGCCACATACTTTCGCACGCAGCAGTCACGACACTAGTTAGTGTATATTTAATATTGCAATGGAAATGNCCAACGTAATGCCGACGCAGCCACATACTTTCGCACGCAGCAGTCACGGCACTAGTTAGTGTATATTTAATATTGCCATGGAAACGCTCATTTATCACAACATTGCAACTTACCTAGGTAGGTTTGAAAAACACAACATATACGAACGTGGTATGGTAATTTGAAGTATTTTTTGGAGCAAGTAAAATAAACGCTTCCTTGTGTAACAGCAACATGCCATGTCATGTCGCCACTCGAAAATCTCCATTTCTGCCAACTTCGGATTTTTAACCCTCCCGCCACCACATCTAAATATATTATAATAAGTATTCAAACAATAAAATGTATTTTCATTGTAAATAACAAATTCAAAAATCATTATTTTCTGTAATAAGTATGAAATATATTAAAATTGAAAACGTGTATAATGTTCCTGGTACTACTAACGGTGCGAAACCTCCCGCGAGAGAGAGAGAGAGCGTGAGAGAGAGACAGAGAAAAAGAGAGAGAGAGAGAGAGATAGAGCGACAAGCTCCGCTCCGCCGACAGCCTATNAGAGAGAGAGAGAGATAGAGCGACAAGCTCCGCTCCGCCGACAGCCTATTAAAGTTTCTTCCTGGGTCGAAAAAAAATACTATGTTACCGGGGCTTATGCGCCACATTTTGCGCTGAAATTTTTAACTGTAACAACGAAATAATTTCCATCAGGGCTACCTAAATATTGTAATATTTCAAAAGGCAACGTTTAATTTACAATTAGCAAAAACCAAAATTTTGGGTAAAACAATATTTTATCTGTGAATTTTTTCTTACTCGTTGTTGCCAAATCATCACTGCTCTCACTGTTTAGTTCCTATGGAATACGAAATACATTTTTCAAGTTATAAAAAAATACTAGGTTAAATTTTTACTTATTCAAAAAAATAATACTCTTAAAGTTAATCAGAGTTAAATACTTGTGTNAAAAAATACTAGGTTAAATTTTTACTTATTCAAAAAAATAATACTCTTAAAGTTAATCAGAGTTAAATACTTGTGATATAAAACTTATTTTATAAACTGGGTAACATTATACACCTAGGGTGATTTTTCAAACGTTTAATTCAAAACATCCGAAGAAACCGTGAATAGTATATAGGAGCAATTCAGACGAACACCTCACCACAGGATTGTTTCGGAAATGATGAGGAAATTGAAAAAGAAAAAATAATCTGTGCATGAAAACTGGATATTAAGGTGGGAGAACCGTGAAGCTTCAACTGTGCTTCTGGAGAAGCTCCGTCAGTAAAATCAAAANAAAAAATACTAGGTTAAATTTTTACTTATTCAAAAAAATAATACTCTTAAAGTTAATCAGAGTTAAATACTTGTGTTATAAAACTTATTTTATAAACTGGGTAACATTATACACCTAGGGTGATTTTTCAAACGTTTAATTCAAAACATCCGAAGAAACCGTGAATAGTATATAGGAGCAATTCAGACGAACACCTCACCGCAGGATTGTTTCGGAAATGATGAGGAAATTGAAAAAGAAAAAATAATCTGTGCATAAAAACTGGATATTAAGGTGGGAGAACCGTGAAGCTTCAACTGTGCTTCTGGAGAAGCTCCGTCAGTAAAATCAAAANAAAACTGGATATTAAGGTGGGAGAACCGTGAAGCTTCAACTGTGCTTCTGGAGAAGCTCCGTCAGTAAAATCAAAAATAACACAATTCTTTTTGAGAAACAGCGTTACATTTTTTGACACATTTCTAAATACGATACGGCAGAGTACCAACTATGCAGAAACTTCTACACAAGTTGTAAAGGTGGATGGAGGCTGTTCGTGGTAAACCGAGCACTTTTGAAAGACCTGCTAAAGGACTACTAGTATTCATAATGTGTATCATTCCACCATAAGTAAAATTAACACTTTGATGGTCCTGATAACGTTATTCATGCGGCAATCAAAAACAACTGTGAAATTATTGGAAAAGTAAATAATTCACAATATTTGCCGATTCTTTCAATTGCTTGCATTAAAAAACAGAAAGCAAAAGAAATAATTTCAATATTCGTACCATTTTGTCTAACGCTTTAAGTCAACCTGACAAAATGGAAATGTTTCTTTACTCCAACATTACCAACTTTACTGGGGTTCACACCACTCAGTGNTAAGTCAACCTGACAAAATGGAAATGTTTCTTTACTCCAACATTACCAACTTTACTGGGGTTCACACCACTCAGTGTGACCATTTAAATACATGCTGTTAAGGGAAAAATAATAGTTTTGAAAAGTTGATATCAAAAGTTCTCTAATAACCGCGAACAGACTATTCACTGCTGACGCGCCAAGTCTAGCTGGGTAGACTCCCTGGTGCCACGCGGCACTGCCGTCAGCACGGCTCGGCGAAAACACTCATTAATAAAGGAAATAACTTGCCAAGTGTAAAAGTGAAACAAAAGAAAANTAAGTCAACCTGACAAAATGGAAATGTTTCTTTACTCCAACATTACCAACTTTACTGGGGTTCACACCACTCAGTCTGACCATTTAAATACATGCTGTTAAGGGAAAAATAATAGTTTTGAAAAGTTGATATCAAAAGTTCTCTAATAACCGCGAACAGCCTATTCACTGCTGAAGCGCCACGTCTAGCTGGGTAGACTCCCTGGTGCTACGAGGCACTGTCGTCAGCACGGCTCGGCGAAAACACTCATTAATAAAGGAAATAACTTGCCAAGTGTAAAAGTGAAACAAAAGAAAAATACGGTTATGCACAACACTGGATGCTGTTGTTATGAAAATCATTTAGGAAACCTCTGTTGAGTAATGGTAGTGAGCCTTTACAACCGCGCTTTAAACTGTAGTTGCGTAGGTCTACCTGTGAGATAGAATGACAGGCGAGGGCTGCAGTTCGACATAAACTGCGATATACAAGAGAAAACAATTTTTTTAAATTGCGTTTTCTCGTCAGAAAAATAATTTCCATTTGTTACAATTTCATAAAGTCAGTGGGCTGAACCAGGATGGTTAATGGACGGAGGTGTTGATTCAATAAAAGAGTTAGTTATAATTTCCTAATTTTATTTACAACTACAAACAAATCTCACAATAAATGTATATAACTTGTTGATCACAATTAAGGAATTCAATCAATACAAGTTACAATTACCTCAAAAAATAAAAGTAATTAAATAATAAAAAAATCCGTCCCAACGTACAGTATATCAAACCATATTCAATTATTATATAATTTTTATATCAAAATTTGACATTTCAAATTTTACAATAAAATGTGTATTATATGTTAATTGAGTGCCACCTCAGTTTAATCCAGGTCCCACCATTCCGCAAAGCTCTACAGTTCTCCGAGCGCCCTCATGCACAGTAGCCTTAACTCGTCGGATATCATGACCTCTCGTCCATTCCCACTACAAACACCTCGTCAGACGTCGCCTCGCAATCTCCCGTCGTCGTCCGTCCCATTCGCCGATGTCAGTCGCTGATCATTTATCGCTCGATCACCGCACTCAACCAATTGACTTAAACAAAAATACTGCCGACCCTACAACTTCGGCTGTATTAACAGTGTTGTCAACGATCACCCAGAAATGTCTGTAAATGCCGCATTGAGCCAAGGGTCCTAGCTACCAGAATATTCTTGTGCATTCTCCCAATTCGACAGCATCTCCAGCAGGGGGTGGAGGGACTATGACTCCAGCAATGTCAGCTGTAAATCATTCCTGTCTGCAGGCGACGGGACGTGAGCGGGTTCCCTTTGAAGGAAGGGGATGCTGGAGAGGGTCCACCCTTATAGAGTCGATATCGAGGGCAGTGCTCACGCCCCGTGCGTATGTCGGTGCGTAACAATGGCCCCTCTTTAAGTCTGTCCGTCCCGAACAGTCTTAAACTTCGTACAGCGCCAGTAGGTCGATGTGAACAAGCTTTGACTTTTCTGTCCAGGAGTACCGAGCACAGGTCTGGAAGAAGGTATCAGTCGCTAGCTTCAAATTATGTTAATAGTCTCCCAACATCCATAGCACTGAGATGTAGTTACTTCAAGGTGTCTCCTTTCATACAGCTATACAAGCCGTCCTTCCCTGCCTGCTTCGCCTTCAACCATCGGACCACATCGAGTGTTCCTCTTGATGGCAATGTACACTAGGAAATATTTGTCACCTGCCTCCTGACTGTCTTTCTTCTCCCAGATATGCATATGTGCATCTTGGTGTGATACCTGGACTTCTCTCGTTTCCTTGCCTATGTTAACTGCGAAGTGTCTTTTTCGGCAGACTGGCTTCATTCAGTATCCTTTTTATTCGTAGAACCATATAGCCACCTTTCATCGTTCCCCCAGGTAGGATGTTTTCAGTAGTTTCTATGTACCTGTGATTTGGATAGGCATTACTGTAGCTGTTAGTTCCAATTATCGGAGCAGCTATCCTTTGCCCTGTTCCTCGTTGAATAGTCTCGGGTGGCATCCCTGGACACAAGGCTGGTAAGTGTCCCTACTTTCCACAATTCCAAAAGACTCGGCACCACTGTCGACCAGTAACAGGTGTCGCAGCCTCTAAAAAGTTCAGAAGTTGCTCTACCGCCATCTCCAGCCTTCTCAAAAAACTCTCGTCAGTACACACGAATGACTGCCTGTTCCTGCAGTTCCTTTGTGGGGACTGGATTCTCAAGTGTCCTGTCCGGCCATATTCCCAACATTCCCGACGCTTAGGTGGACAATAACTGGGTTTCGTAGGACAGACTTTTGCAGAAATGTCTTTCATCTTTACTGGATGCATACCAGTCTATGTGACCGCCAAACACATTCATGTAAGAGCAGTAAAATGTTTAAAGGTTGATTTGATAAGTGTTCAGTTTACCACGGACAGCATTAAGGTGGCTTTAATGGTAAAACATTACTCTCAATTTATCGATCATTTTCTCACTATGATTTCTTAAAAATGTTTAGTACATGTACATATACTTAAGTTAAATCTCTGTAAACAAGTAATAATATATTTTATCTCAGTTTTTTCTATAATTAATACGCACTTTGAAACACATGTTGAAAATCCAAACAAACAACACGTTTTGCATTGTCGCAGAGATGATGCCCGTCTTTATATCGCGTGACCAATGTTACATGACCTTGAAAGTGTTGCAAAGTCATTATGATGATCTTTCTTGTAACATGAACGTTTTTCAGGACAAGTACAGGTCGACAAGTAGCGCACGTCTCAGGTAATTTTGTGGCGAAAGGAGACATGAATGTGACATACAGTCACTGTCGACACTCTGGGTGTGCAAAAATGAAGTTGCGTTGACGTGTGTCGGAAGACAATGGAAGAGTTTTCTTGAAAAAAACTCAACCATACAAAGCCCCTTACGTACATCTTAAACAAGATTCAAATTTCTTCAGCAATTACTTTTATATGAAATAATAAATAAAATGTTTGTATTATCATATTTTCATGGAACTCGAATGGAGACATATAAATTAGTACGAGAGTTTGCTTCAAAGTTATAAGCAATTCATTACAGACATTTATTTTAGGAAAAATAGATTTAAAAATTTGAAATTAAAATACCATTACCAGCTGCAATTTTTTTTTGCAATTTGTGAGCTGTTTAGTCATTAATACATACACTATTACAGTTGGAATTCCCATATGACATACAAATTGTTTTTCTATCCTGATGGGTGTTTTTGGACAAATAAGATTTTAATACTCTTCTGTAATAAATTAAGAACTTACGTCATATGAAATAATTTTGAGCACAAGGCTTATCATTGCATTTTAATCAACATGTAAAAAAAAAATCATTTTACAAAGATGTGAGTCTTTTGGCAACGAAATTAATATTGATATTCCCTTTTATTATTCTGTAGGCTTAACTATACTTCCTCACCTACTGACAATTCACTAAGGTTTACTTTCTTTCTAAAGCACAAACCGTAAGAAAATCATTGGGATTCTGCTATGTGAGTGTCTGCACTACAAATAACAAGAACTACGCTTACAGAAGCAGCTGAGTTTCGTTCTTTACATTAACTCCAGAATTTATTAGATAAAACATTTGCGCGGAATGTACATTCTTTCCTCAATTGGCAATTGATGATTGAATAATGTTACAAATTATATAATACTTGCAAATAGAAACTCAGATACACATTGAGCAGATTGGCGCAGTGGAAGCGTGCTGGGCCCATAGCCCAGAGGTCCGTCGATCGAATCGACGCTCTGCAAATAAGATAATTTTCCTTCTTGTAATCCTACTTTTCAAGACCACGAATTTAATTATGCGTCTCTATAGAAAATTAGCATTGTTTTCTTGAAGTTTTAAAGTTGACGTGTTATAAATATAGGACATTGAAGTGGCGTTAATTTTATAGGTTAGCCTATTTTCTCCAGTTTAAAGCAAATGGGTATATATTATCTGTTCCTCGTAAAGACGATTTCACTCTCGTTGTATTAAACTGAAATAAATATTTCCCAACTTGTGAGGTTTCCATCAACGAGTACAACACTAATACTAATTTCCCACTTGCAGTGTGCTAATCGATAGTTAATTATCAGCTGGTCATACACACAACCTTGAGGGTAGTCTACGGAATCAAGGTGGTAAAATTTAAGGGTGCAGCAAAAATGTGCCAGAAATTGGTTTAAGACAAGTTACGAGTGAGACGATTTGGTTTATTTCGTTTCTCTTTTGATCGTATATTCGAAAGCATAGGATTTGGTTTATTTGCGAAAAAAAAAAGTCATATGTTGTTCAAAAGGGATTGAATGAATAAACCAAGTACGTAAAATTTAATGTCTTTACTAAACTTACTTATACTAATTTGAGGATATAGTTTGTAGCATAACCAATAAATGTACAAAAAAATTTACTAAACTTTGTCTGTTTAGTAAGGAATTTAAACGCGTACTATTAAAAATAAATTGTAATTTATATATAATTATTTGATATAATTATTCTATTATTACACAATAAGGAATAAGAATAAATAACTAATAATTTAATCGGCGGCTAAAACAAATTAAATTATTAATTTGGTATAACATTATATGCATATTATGAATAATATGGGAAATATAATTCATGACTTAGAACAATATTTAATACAGTAAAAACATTAATATTTGCAATTAAATTTAAAACTTTCTTCAAATAGTGTCATCATATTAAGAGTTTGCTATATAAGTAAAATAAAACGTAACCAATATTAATTTCATCGCAATACTATTAATGGTGTTAAAATATAGCATTTATTTATTGACTTGGCATTAATATATTTGATTACTGTTATTTGATAATGAGAATACAGAAACGACTTATGATATTGTCCGTTTTATTAGTAACAGTTAACATTATTCAGTGACCAAGGATGAATAACACTAGATATTTGTATATTCAAAGAGAAATTGAAACTTTGTGACCTTATAAAAATTAAATCATAAAAAATTTAATTAAGAACCTTGATACATATCTTTCATGTTACAATAATTTAATGAAGTGCGAAAATATTCTCCATGTGATTTAAACAGGACTTTTTGTTAATGATAGTCTACCAGTCATGAATTGGAAGTATTATTTACGTCTTTTAAATCAAAAACGCACTTAAAATATAAACGTTGCAACTAACGAATTTTTTGCTCGGAACTTTGAATAGAACTCTTTCATAGGTCAGGACTGATAAAGCACGTGTTTGTTTTTAAGATGTTGGCAGCAGCTTTTATAAGACTGTGGAAAATAATCTCAAAATGAGTGACGTGTCCCACAAATTGTAAAACTTATCTTGTTGGACATTGTTTCTTGCTGTGTACGGTATAAATAACTTAATCCTTTTCCTGAAAGAGAATGTGACTGAAATGGTTACTGAAGAGAAAACTAAATTAAATACTTAATATAACGAGCAAATAACAGTACAGATACAATTCATAAGTAAACAAAAATTATAAATACAAAGTTATAAAAAAAAATTTATTTTTAAACTTAAAGTAAAAATGAGAAAAGGTGATATTATTTACATATATACAACAAAACACTATAAAAAAGCAAATCATTTTAAAGTCCGTAGTACACACAACTTAATTAAACAGTAGGGTAATTACATGCATGCATCAAACATATAGGAGATATTTATATATAAAGTTTACGATATTTTAAATATGGATGTTGTTATTATGATATAACCGAATGAACTTTTTCTACATATCTTAAAACATTTAAAGCTAACACGGAAAAATAAAATATCAGTCTCATTAGAAGATTTATATGTATTGTAAAAATTTGCTTAGGCCATATCCATGTTCGAGAGAGATGGAGGTCTAAATAAAAATACAAGAACTAAATTTTATTTCTAAATTTCTTAACAATGGTACAAAAGTATTAAAGGTAATCAGTTTAAAACTACTACTGCATATTCATACTACGTACATTTATTATTCCTATGAGTGAACGCAATTTTTATGCCAATATCAGTTATAATGAAAGCCTTTGTCCCCGTGTTTACACCATCTAGAGTCACTTGATCTTCATTTTTAGTTATCCATATTCAATAGCAATGGCTACTAGCATAAAATATATCATTCTAAATGTCCGTCACTCACGCATCAAGTCCCACTATCCTACAGTACAGCGGCTCAGAAACCCCAAGGTCGCACAGGAGGCTGTGCACTGGAAATGTTGTTGCGTGTATCTACGCGGTAATTATATGTAAATTATTCGTCGGCAACAATTTTGGACGCGATGCATAAACACAAAACATTGCGCCGACGAGGATGGGATTCGAACCCACGCGTGCAGAGCACATTGGATTAGCAGTCCAACGCCTTAACCACTCGGCCANGGGATTCGAACCCACGCGTGCAGAGCACATTGGATTAGCAGTCCAACGCCTTAACCACTCGGCCACCTCGTCATACATACTTATAATTATTGAATATATTTCTCTTACTTATTTTATTATGGTTACGATATATCACTTATGTGATATAGCAGCCAAAGGACATTTTTTGTAGATACACAGTGGTCGCTCTGAAAATATATGGATTCCTTTGTTGGGCAAGTTTTTTATATAATTATTCAACATTTTAGATGTTCCTTTGTGGAAGAAGCCAGTTACAATAACGTCTGCGTAACATCACATTATTTCACCTCAACAGAGTAACAGTGGTTTAAGTTTAAACACGGGCAAAAAAAAAAACTGACCTCCAGAAGTAAAGCTCCTGTCAAATGAACAATGAGAAATATTATTTATATAAAATCATAAATATGTTATTATTTTATGGGTTTTTTAAGGACGACACTCATGGCAGTATTGACAATAATTACTGAAGAGATAAACCATTCTCGTCGTCCTGAGTTGAGGTTCTCGAAACGGCAGCATTTTTAAAAAGTAAATATTTAAATTCACTAACTCCACATAAAAGCTTCGACTTCTAGCGAGGCGTTTACAAGTAAGAGGCTATATCTGACGTTTATGATTCCATGTGACCCAGGATAATATAAGGTTACATATCTCATTATTTCCCATATGATACGCGTACAGTGTGTAGTANGATTCCATGTGACCCAGGATAATATAAGGTTACATATCTCATTATTTCCCATATGATACGCGTACAGTGTGTAGTATATTCACGGTTATTTCACACTTTTCTAAAACACTGCCAAACTTCATATTTTGGTAACCGATTAAGTATCCTTCCACTACACGTGAACATAAACAAATCCATCTGACTTCTACGTTTTAACTGTCAAATGCTTTGTTTAATATTTTCAGCTGTTCAAAGATTTCTGCGATATTTCCGTANGATTCCATGTGACCCAGGATAATATAAGGTTACATATCTCATTATTTCCCATATGATACGCGTACAGTGTGTAGTCTATTCACGGTTATTTCACACTTTTCTAAAACACTGCCAAACTTCATATTTTGGTAACCGATTAAGTATCCTTCCACTACACGTGAACATAAACAAATCCATTTGACTTCTACGTTTTAACTGTCAAATGCTTTGTTTAATATTTTCAGCTGTTCAAAGATTTCTGCGATATTTCCGTANTGACTTCTACGTTTTAACTGTCAAATGCTTTGTTTAATATTTTCAGCTGTTCAAAGATTTCTGCGATATTTCCGTAGCCATTACGTACGAAAATTTCCAATTTAGCCCCATAACATTTTATTGAGGTCAGCTAAATGACGTTTTAACAATGTCAGTTTAGACGATAGTTCTTACGGTTATTATTTTACGTTAACATTTTTGTTTAACATGATACAGCACATTATACGCGCTAATATTTTTCCGTGACTGTTTTTAACCCTGTTACTGTTGTGTGGGAAGGAGCTGTGGTATTTAATATCTTATTATTGATGTGTGTTGGGTTATTTCGGTAAAAGGATGGGTGTAGATAGAATAAATATTGAAACGAATGAGCGACCAGTCCATCGAAATGACAGCAAATTCAAACACGCAACTACTCGTGTGGCTTTTTTTTTACGTGGCAGCGACAAACTTCCTGGCAAATAAAAAAAAATTGGCCTACCGTAACTTACATTCCGCTGATATTTCTTTGCATAGTACTTAGATTTTACTAGGTTCATGTAATTATTTGTTTTAATTTTTTTGACTGGGCTTGGTAAATTGTTCGGATTGTGGCAAACATTCAAATCACAGAATAGTAGAACGTTGCACAAACGTGTTTGAAATACCTTGGGCAATGTTCACAATATTGTAATAAATAAACAAACGTGGCTTTTAAATAATTAAATTCGTCATTATATTAGTTCGTGGTTAAAACATATAAATTTTGCATGTCCAGTATTCGCAATCACACACACCGGGCCTGAGTAACGACCACGACGCAGCCACATACTTTCGCACGCAGCAGTCACGGNGTATTCGCAATCACACACACCGGGCCTGAGTAACGACCACGACGCAGCCACATACTTTCGCACGCAGCAGTCACGGCACTAGTTAGTGTATATTTAATATTGCAANAGTATTCGCAATCACACACACCGGGCCTGAGTAACGACCACGACGCAGCCACATACTTTCGCACGCAGCAGTCACGACACTAGTTAGTGTATATTTAATATTGCCATGGAAATGCTCTTTGATCACAACATTGCAACATACCTAGGTAGGATTGAAAAACACAAACCGTACATGCGTGATATGGTAGGTAATTAGAAGTATTTTTGGGAGCAAGTAAAATAAACGGTTAATAGAGTAACAGCAACATGCCATGTCATGTCGCCACTCGCCACTCGCCATTTCTGCCAACTTTAGATTGGTAACCTTCCCGTCATCACATATAAATATATTATAATAAGTATTCAAACATAAAATGTATTTTAAGTCGTAAATAACCAATTCAAAAATCATAATTTTTGCCGTTAAAAGTAAGAAATATATTAGAATTGAAAACATTCATAATTTTCCTCCTACTACTAAAGGTGTGAAAATTCCCTAGATATGGAGAAATGGACAGACACAGAGAGGGAGAGAGAGAGAGAGAGAGAGAGAGAGAGAGAGAGAGAGCGCGACAAGCTATGCTCCACCGACCACTTATTGAAGTTTCTTCCTCGGTAGAAAAAAAATGCAATGTCACCAGGGCCTACCTGCCTTATTTTGCGCTTATATTTGTAACTGTAACAATGATATATGATCTGACAAGGCAACATAAAAATTGTAATACTTCAAAAGGCAACGTTCATTTTCAAATAGCATTCCAAGACTTGGTTAAAGCAACATTTTATCTCTGAACTATTTCTTACTCGTCGTTCCCCAAATGCCGCTTCTCTCACTGTTTTTAATTCGTATCGAATACGAAATAAATAGTACAAGTTATAGAAGGTATTAAGTTCAAGTTTCACTCTTTCAAAAATATAATACTCTTAAAGTGAATCAGTGTTATATACTTGTGGCCTAAAAGTTATTATAAAAACAGGTTAAGATAATACTAATAGGGTGATTTTACAAATGTTTGATTCAAACCATCCGAAAAAAACGTGAATGGTCTATAGGAGCAATTCAGACGAACACCTCATCACAGGTTTGATTAGGAAATGGCGAGGAAACTGACAAAGAAAAAAGAATCTGTGCATGAGAACTGGATGTTAAGGTGGGAAAATCGTGAAACACCAACCCTGCTTCTGAAAAAGTTCTATCAGTAAAATCCAAAATAACACAATTCGGTCTTGAGAAACACCGTTTCATTTTATGACCCATTTCTAAATACGATATTACGAATACCAACTATGCAGAAACGTCTACACCCGTATTAAAAGTGGATAAAGGCTATTCGAGGTAAACTGAGCACTTTTGGAAACCCTGCTAAAGAACTAATTGTATGCATTATGTGTATCTTTCTACCATAAGTAAAGTTAACACAGTGATGGGCCTGATAGTTTAATTCATAAGTCAATCAAATACAACTCTGAAATTATTGGAAAAGTAAACATTTTTCTAAATTTCCGATGCCTTTAATTTTGTGCATTAAAAGCCAGAAAGCTGAAGAAATTATTTTAATATTTATGCAATTTTGTCAAACTCTTTTAATTCAACGTGTATAAATGGAACTTTCTATCCTCTATCCTTACCATCTTTGCTGGGTTTATACCACTCAGTGTGCCCGTTAAAATACATGCTGGTAAGGGGCAGTGATAGTTGAAATGTTGAATTCAAAAGTGGTCTAATACCCGCGAACAGACTATTCACTGCTGACTCACCACGTCTAGCTGGGTAGACTCACAGATGCTACGCGGCACTGTCGTCAGCACGGCTTGGCGAAAACACACATTTTATAAAGGAAATAACTTGCAACGTGTAAAAATGCAAAAAAAAAAAAAAAAAAAGTATGGTTTAGCGCAACACTGGATGCTGTTGTTAGCCTGCCATTTAGGAAACCTCTGTTGAGAAATGGTAGATAACCTTTACAACCGAGCTTTAAACTGTAGTTGCGTAGTTCTACCTGTGGGATAGAATGACAGGCGAGGGCTGCAGTGCGACATGAACAACGATATACAATAGAAAACGTTATTTGTAATTTGCGTTTGCTCGTCAGAATGATATTTGGCATTTCTTACAATTTCTCAAAGTCAGTGGGCTAAACCAGGATGGGTTGAAGACGGAGGTCTTGATCCAATAAAAGAGTTAATTATAATTTCCTAATTTTATTTACAACAACAACCAAAGCTCAGAGTAAATGTATATCACTTTTTGATCACAATTAAGGAATTCAATCAATGCAAGTTACAATTACCTCAGAAAATAAAAGTAATTAAATAATAAAAAATCAGTCCCGATATACAGTATATCAAACCCTATGCAATTATGTTATAATTTACATATACAAATTTGACAGTTCCAATGTTTACAATAAATTAGGTATTATATGTTAATTGAGTGCCACCTCAGTTTAATCCAGGTCCCACCATTCCGCAAAGCTCTACAGTTCTCCGAGCCCCCTCATGTACAGTAGCCTTCACTCGTCGGATATCATGACCTCTCGTCCATTCCCACTACAAACACCTCGTCATACGTCGCTTCGCAATCTCCCGTCGTTGTCTGTCCCATTCGCCGATGTCTGTCGCTGAACCATTCGTCGCTCGATCACAGCAATCAACCAATTGGCTCGCGCAAAAAGACTGCCGACCCCACAACTACGGCTGTATTAATAGTGTTGTCAACGATCACCCAGAAATGTCTGTAAATGCCGAATTGCGCCAAGGGTCCTAGCTCCCAGAATATTCTTGCGCATCCTCCCAATTCGTTGGCTTCTCTGCAGGGGGTGGAGGGGCTTTGACACCATAAACGTCAGCTGTCAATCATTCCTGGCCGCAGGCGACGGGATCGTGAGCGGGATCGCTTTGAAAGAAGATGTGGTTGGTGGGGCTCGAGGGTGTCCATCCCTACAGAGTCGATACCGCGCGCAGTGCTCATGCCTCGTGCGTCAATCGGTGTGTAACTACGACCCATATTTAAGTCTGTCCGTCCCGAACAGTCTCTCGAATATCTTGAACTTCTTACAGCGCTAGTCAGTCGATGTGGACAAGCTTTGACTTTTCTGTCCAGGAGTACCGAGCACAGGTCTGGAAGTATGTATCAGTCAATCGCTTCAAATAATGGCATTAGCTTCCCAAAATCCATAGCACTGAGATATAGTTCCTTCAAGGTGTTTCCTTTCATACAGCCTTACTAGCGGTCCTTCCCTGCCTGCTTCGTCTTCAACTATCGGACCACATCGTGTGTGCCTCTTAATGGCAATATACACTAGGATATATTCGTCTCCTGCCTCCCGACTGTCTTTCTGCTACCGGAGATGCATATGTGCATCTTGGTTTGATACCTAGACATCTTTCGTTTCCTTGCCTATATTAACTGCGGGGTGACTTCTGAGGCGGTCTGGCTTCAGTAGCCTTGTTCTTTATTCAAACATATAGCGATCTTTCATCGTTCCTTCAGGTAGGATGTTGTCAGTAGTTTCGATGGGTCTGTGATTTGGTTAGGCATTACTGTAGCTGTTAGTTCCACTTATCGGTGCAGCTATCCTTTGCCTGTTCCTCGTTGAATAGTCTCGCGAGGCATCCCTGGACACCAGGCTAGTAAGTGTCCCTCCTTTCCACAATTCCAAATGTCTCACCGCCACCGTCGACCAGTAACAGGTGTCGCAGCCTCTACAAAGTTCAGTAGTTCACCTACTGCCATCTCCAGTCTTATCAATAAGTTCTCGGTAGTACACACGAATGGCTGCCGGGTCCTGCAGTTCCTTTGTGGGGACTGGATTCTCAAGTGTCCTGTCCGGCGACATTCCCAACATTCACGACGCTTAAGTGGACGAAAACTGGGTTTCGTAGGACAGACACTGGCAGCAATGTCATTCATCTTTACTGTATGCAAGCCAGGGGGGAGGATCGTACGGTCACCCCGGTGGGGGGAGTGTAGGTTGGTCATTTGAGGTGGCGTGGCAGTACTAGGCTATGGTAACCGAGACGAACTTACTTACCGGTTTCCGGAAAGGATGGGTGATGCGTCTCTTATAGCCTCTCAACATCCATGGCAACCCAGGGCTTCTCGTGCCACCCCTGATTAAACAGACTGGGCTCTGCCGCCCGTGCCCTATGGGAAACAGTTTTCTAGCGGCTGTTCAGGGGTATCTGCCGTGATGGCTTGGGCCGATAGATAGTACCAAGGCCCGACCACTTGGTGGGGTGTGGGACCTCTTGGCACTCAGGCCACTGGGGCCCAAAACAGGAATTTCCCTGTGAAGAAATTCTAGGATGGTAAAGGACGCGTGTCTGATGTTGCGAGTCGGCCTGGTGTGCGGCTTCGTGTGAGCTCGGCTCCTGGTGAAGACAGCAAAGGGAGTAAAACCGGACGGTCATGGCGGTACCCACCTGTTCTGAGGGACTCCGCACACTCCCGCATGGAGGTTAGGCGACGCAGTCGGACACAGGAAAACCCATACGTGCCATGGAAATTAAGAGGGAGCACGGGATGATCCGCTTGGCCCATCCAGGGGTACTCCCTGGAATTTGGATCAGACGAGGTTGGACTCGTGCTGGCAGTGGTTGACTCCGCATGCTGGAGAAGGCTCGGAGAGATTCCCCCTCTTGCTAAAAGAGCCGGACGTTGAACAGGATTGTTCCGGGGGCGTGCCCGAGATCACGTCAGGGGCGTGGGTAGTGCTCCGGCTATACCACACGCTTGGTAATCTGAGTGCTAGAATCTCAGGCCTTGTGGTAGGACATGCTCTGTGCGATCTGCAATATCAGATCGGGGCTCTGCCTGGTGCGGCCTGTGTACAGGTCGGGGCAAACGGGTTTGGTCAATTCAGAAAGCGCTGGTCATGTCTGCGATGAGAGGGCGTGATCCCTCTTCCCCGCCTACTGGGAGGCCGGGGTGCGGTATGGCCTCGCGGCTAAGAGCGCCCCGTTAACAAATAAGAACCACGGCTCTGTCGTGTTAAACAGTTACCTGTATGCAAGCCAGTCTGCGTGCCCGTTAAATTGCATTCATGTAAGAGCAGTAAAATCTTCAAAGGTTGATTTCAGAAGTGTTCAGTTTACCACGGACAGCATTAAGGTAGATTTAATGGTAAAACGTCACTCTCAATTTATCGATCAATTTCTCACTATGATTTCTTAAAAATGTTTATTACATGTTTTTCTACAATTAAGTTGAATCTCTGTAAACAAGTAATATTATATTTTATCTCCGTTTTTTTATATAATAAATGCGAACTTTGAAATACATATTGGAAATCCTAACAAACAACACCTTTTCCGATGTTGCAGAAATGATGCCCGTAGTTCTATAGCGTGACCAATGTTACACGACCTTGAAAGTGTTGCAAGCCATTATGAAGATGTTCCTTGTCACATTAACGTTGTGTAGGACACGTCCAAGTCGACACGTTGCGCACGTCTCAGGTAATTATGTGGCGAAAGGAGACATGAATGTGAAATACAGTCACTGTCGACACTCTTAGTGTGCAAAAATGAAGTTGCGTTGACGTGTGACAGAAGACTTCGAACGAGTTTTATGAAAAAAAAAAATTCAAACATACAAATGCCCTTACATACATCTGTCTCAACACTCAGTTTTCTTCAGCAATTACTTTTATATAAAATAATAAATAAAATATTTGTATGATCATATTTTCATGGAACTTGAATGGAGAAATTAAAATAAGTATGAGAGTTTGATTCAAAGCTAGGGGCAATTAATTACAGCCATTTAGATTAACCAGAATAATTTTCAAAATTTGAAATTAATATAGCATCACCAGCTGCCGTTTTTTGTTCTTGGTAAAAGTATTATACTTCTAATATATGAGCTGTTTATAGTCGGTTCACGACTGGAAGAGACTTTCTTGAAGCCCTGCTAAAGATCTACTTTCAAGCCCATTTTGTATCCTTCCGTCAAAGGTAAACAAATATTGCCATGTGGTAGTCACATGGCAATGTTTACATGCATTGTTTACATTCCACTCTGTGTGTACATGTGTTCGTACATGCACGTACCCATTATAAAAGTCATGTATATATTATTAATAGATATTCCACAAGCGTAAAGTTTTTAATCTTGAGAATTTCACGCAAAAGAATATACGATGCAAGCAAAAAACATTTAATTCTATAAACCCAAAAATGCGAGTATTAAAAATTTGATGTTTCGTGTGTGTGTGTGTCTGTGTGTGTAGGTTTCATTTTGACTGGGGTGTTGGGTGGGGGAGAAAAACTTTCACTTTGATTACATATTATAGATGTGGCACAATACTTTGTATTTAAATGTGTCATCATTCAAGGAGTCCATCCAACAACATAAACATGGCACCGACAATCTCTCATAAGCCCCCGGATGGCCGTGCTGTCACGAGGTCAGGAACCGAAGTTCCCGTAACTCTTATAGTGGGTTTGCAACTAAATGCAACCCAACAGAGTTTGTTCAAATAATTTTTCCGGCGGTAGGCCGCTGTGTTTATGTTTTAGTTGGGCTCCGGGCCCGTATTTAATGCTGTAAACCTCTGTTGCTATCTTAAAATATTTTTCCAAACAAAAATTTAACTTAAAACTAAAACGAAAAGATATTGGTTTCACTAATGTCTAATATTTAAACAATTAATTTGAAACATGTTGCTAAGTAAATGCTTAGAGGAGGAAAAAAATAAGTGTGCCACAGATTTTGTAAAGAAATAACAATATCAATTTAAACATAACTAAAAAATGTGGCTCCAGTAAACAAAATATTAGAGAGAACTGTTGTTTACAATAATTAAAGAAGCTGACAATGGTGTATCCTAACATCTCCATTTTGCATTAAGTTAAAACCTCCTAAAGGCATAAGCCGCAGTACTTATAAATACTGTTTATTTATTTATTAGTTAGTTAGAAGTACCGGTAATAACTTATGGATTGTAGTGATTCCTTTTGCAACAGAATTACCATAGATCAAAACAAAAAAGTACATAAACAACTCAACACAGCAGCAACTATAAAAAAAAAAAAAGAATAGAATGCATTCATCTCCACTCCAAAATTTAGAAACCAATTATTCCAAAAAATTACATGCTTCAATTGCTGCTCTCTGACGTAGACTGCTACTTTATATATAATGCTATAAAGCAATGCTCAACAACATTACCCTACAATTTAACACTACACAAAAAGATTTTGCAAAAAAAGGATACAGCAAACGGAATGTTGTGCTCCTGCAGCCAATTGATGATGGCATCCTTCCTCCAGCTACTGTTGGGGAACTTCTCCAGCTGAAATCACCACACGATACAACACTGATAATTTACAATAAATAAAAGACAATGGCTGTAGAACAGCAGTGTTGGGGAATGCATTAATACACAATTGTTTTATTAAAAGATTATGACTGCAANTTTCATTGATTACGATGTCCTCTCGTGTTTCGTGAAGTGATACAGATATGTTTAATAGTAGGGGAAGTTCCAGTTATATCGACTGTAATCTACTTAGTGATTTATAACAATGGCAATTAATGCCGCAATGTAACTTCTAAATACAAAACAAGCAGCTTCTTCAGCAGTTTAAAGTGCACCATCTCTCCATAAACCTATATAAAATTAATTGGCTATAACAAAATCACTATAGAGGCAATTTTCCTTACCATTGTCGGTTGTATTTATAATAAATTTCCACTGTATATATTGGGTTGTTCATGAAGAATCCTTTGCAGGCGTACACAAATTCCAACACAAAGTAGTTTTTGTTTTTAATTACACATTGTAATACCACCTTTTGGTTAGGTGATTCATACACTCACATTTGAGTCTATATAACCCTACAATCCTAGGTTAGTGTAAAATCCAAAAAGCCTAGGTTAGTTGAAAAATGTAAAATAGTGATTCACCCATCGTGGGGTTAGGTTCTGTTAGGTTAGGTGGGCACATGTTACGAAATTAGTCGGACGTTAATGCCCCTCGTATATTCGTGTTCTGCATCATAAGTAGAGTGGATTATTTTAATTTTTACAGAAAAGCCCCTAAACTTAATAATTACCTAAATAAAAGGTTAAAAAGACACGTAGGCAACGCTCGACGACGTTATCAAGTTATTAACAAATTTTCTTTATGTTCTTGTAAACACATTTCGTAGGCCAACATAATTGACCTTAACACACACAACTTACAAACGCAATGATTAATACTATATCTATTTTAACATACCTTAGCACTGTGGATCTGGAGAGATTCAAGATTTCTGCCTGTCTTTCCGCGATGTTGCACGGTTTCATTTCCCCTCGCCTAATCAGGGAATACAGCGATTCGGTGAGGTTAATGATGTCCTGTTGGCGTCTATGAGTGGTGACTCCTCTTTTCTTCACCTTGCTAAAACTCATGACTGCACACAAAAACTACCGCAACATACAACATAAAATACGGTAAATAAAATTATAAGCAAACCTGAAATAAATTTTAAAAATATTAAACACGTGGGAACGCATTACGAGTGATCTCCTATACAGTTTTCAGAAACGAGAAATAATAAAGAGCGGATATTAGTAAAAAAAAAAACCGAGAAATGAATTGTTATAGGTTAAACAAGATAATCGCACAAATTCTCTGACACGTGCGTCAACCACACCCAGTCAACAACACACGGAACGAAGGTTTGTAAACAAATGGCCGCTCTACTTCCACCTTGAGCGGGATCATATGACTATGCAAAGGACGTTGAAATCTAAATACGTTAGCATCATATAATTAATAATTGGCATAATACGATAAAAGTCTTTTCAAAGCACATTTGTAAGCGATAAATTAACAATTACGTTAAAACTTTAGAACTATTTCCTCTCTTTGTGCTGAGAACCTAACGGCATAACTGTATCCGCGCTCGCCGCTGTTTGAAATGTTATATGCATCATCGATTGCCGATCCCACATTTTTCAAAGGTTGATTTTCAAAAGTTTCTTCCGGTCGTGAACCGACTGTAGTCATTAATGCATACACTATTACAGTAGGAATTCGGATACGACATACAAATTGTTTTACTATCGTAATGGGTGTTGTGGACAAATATAATTATAATACTCTTCTGTATTAAGTTAAGAACGTACGTTACGTGAAAGAATTTTGAGCACAAGGCCTATCATTGCATTTTAATCAACAGGTGAAAAAAAAACCCTTTTCCACAGATATGAGTATGTAGGCATGATATTAATATTAATATTTGCTTTTATTATTCAGTAGGCTTATCCATACTTCTTCACCTAGTAACAGTTCACTAAAATTTGCTCTTTTTCTAAAGCACAAACCGTAAGAAAATAATTAGGATTCTGCTACATGAGTGTCACTACTACAAATAACAAGAACTACGGCTACAGACGCAGCTGAATTTCGTTCTTTACTTTAAGTCTAGAATTTACTAGATAATACATTTGCGCGGAATGTACATTCCTTCCTTAATTGGCAAGTGATGATCGATTAATGATACCAAGTATTTAATACTTGTAAATAGAAACTCAGTGACATGTGGAGCAGAGTGGCGCAGTGGAAGCGTGCTGGGCCCATAACCCAGAGGTCCGTGGATCGAAACCACGCTCTGCTAATCAAGACAATTTTACTTCTTGTAATTCTGCTATTCAAGAGCACCGATTAAATTTTGCGTCTCTATACAAAGGAAGCATAATTTTTCTTGTAGTTTTTAAGTTGACTCGTTATAAATATAGGACATTGAAGTGACGTTAATTTTATAGGGTAGCCTATTTTCTCCAGTTTGATCAAATGTATATATGTTATATGTACCTCCTAAAGACGATTTCACTCTCCATCAACGAGTATAACACTAATACTGACTTCCCACTTGCAGTGTAGTAATCTTTAGTTAATTATCAGCTGACCACGCACACAGCCTTGAGGGTAGTAAAGTTTAAATTATAGCATTAATTTTTGGACTTGGCATTAATATATTTGATTACTGTTATTTGATAATGAGAATACAGAAACGACTTATCATATTGTACGCTTTATTAGTAAGAGTTAACATTATTCAGTGACCAAGGAAGAATTAACACTAGATTTTTGTATATTCAAAGATAATTTGAAATTTTGTCTCCTTATACAAATTAAATCATAAAAAATTTCATTAAGAACGTTGATATATATCTTTCATATTACAATAATTAAATGAAGTGCGAAAATAATCTCCAGTGGATTTAAACATAACTTTTTGTTAATGATAGTCGACCTGTTATGAATTGGAAATATTAATTACGTCTTTTAAATCAAAAACGAACAAAATATAAGCGGTGCAATGAACGAATTTTTTGCTCGAGGACTGTGAATATAACTATTTCATAGGTCATGACTGATAAATCACGTGTTTGCTTTTAAGTTGTAGGCAGTAGCTTTTATAAGACTGCGGAAAATTGTCTAATAAACTAGTGACGTCTCCCACAACGTGTAAAACTTATCTTATTGGACATTGTCTCTTGCTGTGTACAGTATAAATAATTTAATCCTTTTCCTGAAAGAGAATGTGACTGAAAGGGTTAGTGAAAAGAAAACTAATTCAAATACTAAAGAAGACGAGTAAATAACAGTACAGATACAACCCATAAAAAAACAAAAATTAGAGATATCAACTTTAAAAAAAAATACGTTTTTAACTTAAAGAAAAATGAGAAGAAAGGTGATATTAATTATATATATCCAGCAAAACACCATAAAAATTGAAAATCATTTTAAAGTCTGTGGTATNGAAGAAAGGTGATATTAATTATATATATCCAGCAAAACACCATAAAAATTGAAAATCATTTTAAAGTCTGTGGTACACAAAACTTAGTTATACAGTATGATAATTGCATGCATGCAGCAAACAGAGAGGATATATTTTATATTTAAAGTTTGCTATATTTTAAGTATGGATGATATTATTATGATATAACCAAATGTTCTTCTTCTACAAATCATAAAACATTTGAAGCTAACACGGAAAAATAAAATATCAGTCTCATTAGAAGATTTATATGTATTGTAAAAATTTGCTTAGNTAACACGGAAAAATAAAATATCAGTCTCATTAGAAGATTTATATGTATTGTAAAAATTTGCTTAGGCCATATCCACGTTCGAGACAGATGGAGGTCTTAATAAAAATACAAGAACTAAATTTAATTTCTTAATTTCTTAACAATGGTACAAAAGTATTCACAGCAATAAGTTTCAAATTACTACTGCATCTTCATACTACGTACATCTATTATTCCTATCAGTGAACGCAATTTTTATGCCAATCTCAGTTATAATTAAAGTCTTTGTCACTGTGTTTAGGCCATCTAGAGTCACTTGATCTTCATTTATTAGTAATGCATATACAATAAAAATGCCTATTGGCATATATTGCATCATTCTAAATGCCTGTCACTCACGCATCAAGTCCCGCTATCCTACAGTCCAGCCTCTCAGAGGTCCCAAGGTCGCACAGGAGACTGTGCACTGGAAATGCTGTTGCGTGTATCTACGCGGCAATTATATGGAAATTATTTGACGGTAACAATTTTGGACGCGATGCATAAATACAAAACATTACGCCGACGAGGATGGGATTCGAACCCACGCGTGCAGAGCATATTGTATTAGCAGTCCAACGCCTTAACCACTCGGCCACCTCGTCTTATGTACTACTTGTATTTGCATATATTAGTCTACTTATTTTATTATGATTACGATAGATCACTTATGTGATATAACAACCAAAGGATATTTTTTGTAGATACACTGTGGCCGCTCTGAAAATATATGGATTCCTTTGTTGGGTAAGTTTGTTATATAATTATTCAACATTATAGATGTTCCTTTGTGCAAGAAGCCAGTTACAATAACGTCTGCGTAACATCACATGATTTCGCCTCAATAATGTAACAGTGGCTTAAGGTTAAACACGGGCTAAAGTTTTACTGACATCCAGACTTGAAGATCCTGTCACATGAACATGGAGAAATTTTATTTATATAAAATGATGAATATGATATTATTTTAAGGACGACACTCATGGCAGTGTTCACAACAATTACTGAAAACATTAACCATTCTCGGCGTCCTGAGGTGAGGTTCTCGAAACGGTTGCATTTTTAAAAAGTAAATATTTCATGTCACTCACTTCACCTAAAAGCATGTACTTCTAGTGAGGCGTTTACAAGGTAGAGGCTATAGTTGCCGTTTATGATTTCTCGTGACCCAGGATAATATAAGGTTACACACGTCTTTATTTCCCACAAGACACGCGTACAGTGTGTAGTCCATTCATGGTTACTCCACGCATTTCTAAAACACTGCTAAACTTCATATTTTGGTTACCTATTACGTATCCTTCCGCTACACTTTAACATAAACACTGCCATCTGACTTCTACGCTTAAACTCTCAAATGCTTCGTTTACTGTTTACAGCTGTTCATGTATTTATATATATCAGTATAGATGATAGTTTTTACGGTTATTATTTTACATTGTTTACATATTTGTTAAACATGATACAGCACATTATACACTCTAATATTTTTCCGCGAAATTCTTTAACCCAGTTACAACTGTGGGGTAAATAAATGTGCTATTTTATCTTTTACCATTGATGTGTGTTGGGTTATTTCGTTAAATAGACGAGCGTAATTTGAATAAATATTAAAACGAAGGAGCAACAAGTCCAACGAAAATACAGTAAATTCAAATACGTAACTACTCGTCTGGCTTAAATTTTTACGTTGCATCGACAAACTTCCTTGTAAAAAATAAATAAATAAATAGGCCTACCTTAACATTCGTTCCACTGACTTTCTTTGCATAGAACTTAGATTTTACTAGGTTTATGGAACTATCTGTTTGTTCAATTTGTGGAAAACATTCAAATCACAGAATAGTAGAACGTTGCACAACTGTGTTTGAAACACATAGGGCAATGTTTAGAATATTGTAATAAATAAACAAACGTGACTTTTACATAACTAACTTCCTCATAACAACAGTTCACGGTTAAAACATATAAATTTCGCACGTGTAATATTCNGTGACTTTTACATAACTAACTTCCTCATAACAACAGTTCACGGTTAAAACATATAAATTTCGCACGTGTAATATTTGCAATCACACACACTGGGCCAACGTAATGCCGACGCAGCCACATACTTTCGCACGCAGCAGTCACGGCACTAGTTAGTGTATATTTAATATTGCAATGGAAATGCTCTTTGATCACAACATTGCAACTTACCTAGGTAGGTTTGAAAAACACAACATATACGAACGTGGTATGGTAATTTGAAGCATTTTTCGAAGCAAGTAAAATAAACTCTTCGTTGATTAGCAGCAACTAGCCATGTCATGTCCCAACTTGCCACTCGCTATTTCTGTAAATTTTAATTAAGTAACCCTCCTGTAATTTCACCTAAATATATTATAATAAGTATTCAAACAATAAAATGTACTTTCAGTTGTAAATTACAAATTCAAAAATCATTATTTTTGTAGTAATAAGTATGAAATTTTTAAAAATTGAAAACAAGTATAATTTCCCTGCTACTACGGACGGTTGGAAACTTCCCGAGAAAGATATATATATAGAGAGAGAGAGTGAGAGAGAGAGAGAGATAGAGCGCGAAGCTTTGCTCCACCGAAGGCTTATTGAAGTTTCTTCCTGGGTCGAAAAAATATATAATGTCATTAGGGCCTATACGCCGTATTTTGCGCTGATATTTTTAACTGTAACAATAAAGTAAGTTTCCATTAGGACTACCTAAAAATTGTAATATTTCAATAGGTAACGTTTAATTTACAATTAGCAAACCAAAACTTGGGTAAAACAATATTATATCTGTGAACTATTTATTATTAGTTGTTGCCAAATCATCACTGCTCTCACTGTTTTTAATTCCTATCGAATACGAAATAAATATTTCAAGTTATAGAAAAAACTGTTTTAAATTTTCTCTTATTCGAAAATATAATACTCTTAAAGTTAATCAGATGTAAATACTTGTGTCATAAAAACTTAATTTAAAAACATGTTGACATGGTCACCTAGGGTGATTTTTAAAAGGCTTAATTCTCACCATCCGAAGAAACCGTGAATGATCTATAGGAGCAATTCAGACGAACATTTCATCTCAGGCTTAATTCAAAGAAAAGAGAATCTGTGCATGAGAACTGGATGTTAAGGGGGGATAACCCTGAAGCTCCAACTGTGCTTCTGAAGGAGCTCCGTCATTAAAATCCAAGATAACACAATTCGTTCTTGAGAAACAGCGTTACATTTATTGACACATTTCCAAATACGAAACAGCGTTGTATTATTTATGCAGAAACTTCTACACCCGTAGTCTAAGTAAATAAAGGCTATTCGCGTTAAACTGAAAACTTTTGATAGCTCTGCTAAATAACTATTTGTATTCATAGTGTGTATCCTTCCACCATATGTAAAATTAACACTGCGATGGGCCTGATAGCTTTATTCACGAGTCAATAAAATCCAATTATGAAATTATTGGAAAAGTAAATAATTTACAAATTTGCCAATTCTTTCACTTGCGTGCATTAAAAAACATAAAGTAAAATATATAATTTCAATATTCATAATATTTGGCAAGCGGTATTAATTCGACGTGTATAAATGGAACTTTTTTTTCCTCCATCCTTACTAACTTTATTGGGTTCGTACCACTCAGTGTGCACGTTTAAATACATGCAGGTAAGGGACATTAATAGTTTTGAAAAGTTGATATCAAAAGTGCTCTAATAAACACGAACAGACTATTCACTGCTAAAGCGCCACGTCTAGCTGGGTAGACTCACAGATGCTACGCGGCACTGTCGTCAGCACGACTCGGCGAAAACACACATTTTATAAAGGAAATAACTTGTTACGTGTAAAAATGCAAAACAGAAAAACATGTCTTGATGGATTACTGGATGTTGTTGTTAACCTACTATTTAGGAAACCTCTGTTGTGTAATGGCAGATAGTCTTTACAACCGCGCTGTNACTGGATGTTGTTGTTAACCTACTATTTAGGAAACCTCTGTTGTGTAATGGCAGATAGTCTTTACAACCGCGCTGTAAACTGTAGTTGCGTACGTCTACCTGCGAGATGGAATGAGAGGCGAGAGCAGCAGTGCGACGTTAACGACGATATACAATAGAAAACGATTTTTTTTATTGCGTTTGCTCGTCAGAATGATATTTGGCCTTTGTTACAATTTCTCAAGGTCAGTGGGCTAAACCAGGATGGTTAAGGGACGGAGGTATTGATTAAATAAAAGAGTTTAGTATAATTTCCTAATTTTATTTACAACTACAAACAAAATTCTCTAGAACTAGCATCTCACAATAAATTTTTATCACTTAATTATCACAATGAATGAATTCAAACAAAACCAGTTACAGTTACCTCAAAAAATAAAAGTAATTAAATAATACAAATCAGACCCAATAGACAGTGTATCAAAATCTATTCATTATTTTATAATTGATATATCCAAATGAACAGTTCCAATATTTACAACAAAATGTGCATTACATGTTCATTGAGTGTCACACCAGTTTAGTCCAGGTCCCGCAAGTCCACAATTCTCTAGAGTTCTCCTACCGCTCTCTAGCACAGCAGCCTTCACTCGTCGGATATCATGACCTCTCGTCCATTCGCTCCACAAACACCTCGTCAGACGTCACCTCGCAATCTCCCGTCGACGTCCGTTCCATTTGCCGATGTCTGACGCTGAACCACCCGTCGCTCGATCACAGCACCCAACCAATTGGCTTCCAAAAAAAAAAAAGGACTGCCGACCCTACAACCACGCCTGTATTTATATTGTCACCAGCCGTCACCCAGAATTGTCTGAAATCCCGCATTGCACCGAAGATCCTGTTTTCCCAGAATATTCTTGTGCATCCTCACAAGTCGTCGGTCCCTCCGGCGGGGGCTGAAGGCGCTATGACACCAGTGACGGGACTGTCAGCGGGTCTGCCTGATTAGTTATGAGTCACGAGGGGGGGATCTCTACAGAGCTGATTCCACGCGCAGTGCTCACGACACGTGCGTCGGTGCGTAACTATGCCTCCTCCTTAAGTCAGTTCGTACCGAACAGACACTAAAAAATGTTGACCTTCGTACAGTGCCAGTCGGTCGATGTAGACAAGCTTTGACTTTACTTCCAGGAGGTCCAAGGACATATCTGAAAGGAGGTATAACTCACTCAATTCAAAATATGGCAAGGGCCTCCGCAACANTCCAGGAGGTCCAAGGACATATCTGAAAGGAGGTATAACTCACTCAATTCAAAATATGGCAAGGGCCTCCGCAACATCCTTACCACTGAGATGTATTTCCCCCAAGGTGTTCCTTTCATACAACCATACTAGCCGTCCTTCCCGGAATGCATGGACTACAAATATCGGAAAATTACGTGTGTTCCTATAAGTGGCAATATACACTAGGATATGTTCGCCTNGAATGCATGGACTACAAATATCGGAAAATTACGTGTGTTCCTATAAGTGGCAATATACACTAGGATATGTTCGCCTCCTACACTCTTACTGTCTTCCTTCTCCCGAAGATGCATATGTGCAACTTGGTCGGTTAACAGGACTTCTCTCGTTTCCTTGTCTTTGTTAACTGCGGGGTGATTTATTATGTGGTCTGGCTTCAGTAACCTTGTTCTTCTTACAACCATATAGTGACATTTCATCGTTCCCTCCGGTAAGATGTAGTCAGTAGTTTCGATGGGTCTGTGATTTGGATAGGCATTACTGTAGCTGTTAGTTCCAATTATCGGCGCAGCTATCCTTTGGCCTGTTCCTCGATGATTAGCCCGGTGTCCCTGGACACCGGGCTAGGAAGTGTCTCTCCTTTCCACAATTCCGAAAGACTCTTCGCCACCGTGGACCAGGAACAGGTGTCGCAGCCTCTACAAAGTTAAGAAGTTCCCCTACCGCCATCTCCTGTCTTCTCAATAAGCTCTCGGTAGTACACACGAATGACTGCCGGGTCCTGCAGTTCCTTTGTGGGGACTGGATTCTCAAGTGTCTTGTCCGGTCACATTCCCAACATTCCCGNACTGCCGGGTCCTGCAGTTCCTTTGTGGGGACTGGATTCTCAAGTGTCTTGTCCGGTCACATTCCCAACATTCCCGACGCTTAAGTGGAAAAAATTACTGGGTTTCGTAGGGCAGACACTGCCAGCATGGTCTTTCATCATCACTAGATTTAAGGCAGTCTGCGCGCCCGTTAAAGTACATTCAAGAAGGAGCAGTTACATTAATTAAAGGTAGATTTCAGAAGTGTTAAGTTTACCATGGACAGCCTTACGGTAGATATGACGGTAAAAAGTCGTGCCCAATTTATCGATTATCATTTTCCCATTATGATTTCTTAAAAATTTTTAGAACATGTGTTTCTATATTTAATTAAAATCTCTGTTAACAAGTTATATTATATTTTATTTTCTTTTTCTAAAAAAAAATACGTACTTTGGAATACATGTTGAAAATTCAGACAAACAACGCGTATGGCGTTGTCGCAGAGATGATGCCCGTCGTCCAAATGCATGGCTAATGTTACACGACCTTGAAAGTGTTGCAAGCCATTTGAAGATGTTCCTTGTAACTTGAACTTTGCTCAGGACACGTCCAGGTCGACACGTATCGCTCGTCTCAGGTAATTAAGCGGCGAAGGGAGACAATGCATTTGAAATACAGTCACTGTCAACATTCTAAGTGTGCAAAAATGATATCGCGTTGACGTGTTTCGTAAGACAACGAACAAGTATAAAAAAAACCCAAACATACAAATGCCCTGGCGGATATCTTTCTCAACACTAAGGTTTATTCATGAATTACGTTTACTGAAAATAAGAAAAAAACTTGTATGTAGTCATATGTTCATGGAACTTGAATCGAGAAATTAAAATTGGTAGGAGTGTTTGCTTCACAGCTAGGAGCAATTCACTACAATCATTTAGTTAAGCGAAAATAATTTTCTCCATTTGAAATTAAAATGGCATCACCAGCAGTCATGTTTTTGTACTTAGTAAAAGTGTTATACTTCTAATTTGTGAGCTGTTTAGTAATAAATGCACACACTCTTACAGTAGGAATTCCGATACGACATACAAATTGTTTTACTATCGTGATGGGTGTTGTGGACAAATATTATTTAAATACTCTTCTGAATTTAGTTAAGAACGTACGTTACGCTAAAGAATTTTGAGCACAAGGCCTATCGTTGCATTTTAATCAACAGGTGAAAATGAAAACCTTTTTCCACAGAGATGAGTATGTAGGCTAGATATAAATATTTATATTTTTTTTTATTATTCAGTAGGCTTATCCATACTTCTTCACCTAGTAACAGTTCACTAAAATTTGCTCTCTTTCTAAAGCACAAACCGTAAGAAAATCATTAGGATTCTGCTATGTGAGTATCACCACTACAAATAACAAGAGCTTCGGTTACAGAAGAAGCTGAATTTCGTTCTTTACATTAACTCCAGAATTTATTACACAATATATTTTCGCGGAATGCACTTTCCTTCCCTAATTGGCAAGTGATGATTGAATAATGTTACCAATTATATAATACTTGTAAATAGATTCTTAAACCAATGTGGAGCAGAGTGGCGCAGTGGAAACGTGCTGGGCCCATAACCCAGAGGTCCGTGGACCGAAACCACACTCCGCTATTCCAGAAAGGTTTCCTTCCTGTGGCCCTACTTTTCGAAAGCACAGATTTAATTATGCCTCTCTTTACATAATAAGCATAATATTTCTTGATGTTGTTTTTAGTATGACACGTTATAAATATAGGACATTGCGGTGGCGTTAATTTTATCGAGTACCCTATATTCTCCAGTTTAGAGCAAATGCGTTTGTGTTATCTTTTCCTCCTGCAGACGATTTCAGTCGCGTTGTATTAAACTGAAAATAATATCTCCCAACTTGTTGGCTTTCCACCGACGAGTACAAAACTAATACTGACTTCATACATGNTTAAACTGAAAATAATATCTCCCAACTTGTTGGCTTTCCACCGACGAGTACAAAACTAATACTGACTTCATACATGCAGTGCACTAATCGTTAGTTAATTATCAGCTGACCATGCACACAGCCTTGTGGATAATNAGCTGACCATGCACACAGCCTTGTGGATAGTCTACGGAATCAAGGTGTTAAATTATAAGGGTGTAGCAAAAATGTGCCAGAAACAATTTTAATACAAGTTACGATTGAGACGATTTGGTTAATTTCGTTTGTTTTCCGATCGTTGACTTCGAAGGCATAGGTTTTTGGTTTATCTGTAAAACAAATTTCCATCCTGTTCAAAGAGGGAGGAATGAATAAACCAAATACGTTAAATTTAATGACAGTACTAAAATTTCTTATACTAATTTGAGGATATAGTTTGTAGCATAACCAATGGATATAAAAACATATTTATTTANAAATTTAATGACAGTACTAAAATTTCTTATACTAATTTGAGGATATAGTTTGTAGCATAACCAATGGATATAAAAAAAATATTTATTAAAAATTGACTGTTTAGTAAGGAATTTAATAGTGAAATAATAAAGATGAATTGTAATTTACATATAAATATTTGTTATAATTATCTCATTACTATACTTTAATGAATACGATAAATTAACTGATAAGATGACCGCAGGCTCAAGAAATTTAAATTATTATTTTGGTATAAAATGTTATACGTATATAAGTATTATGAATAATATGGGAAATATTATTCATGACTTAGAGCAATATTTAATACCATATATACATTAAGATTTGCAATTAATTTAAAACTCCCTTTAAATATTGTTATTGTATAAACAGTTAGCTTTATATTTAAAATAAAACGTAACAAATTTAATTTAATCGAAATACGATTAATGGTGTTAAATAATACCATTAATTTAGGTACTTGGCATTAATATATTTGATTACTGTTTTTAGATAACGAGGAAACAGAAACGTCTTATGAAATTTTACATTTTATTAGTAACAGCTTAACTAATTTAGTGACCAAGGAAGAATAAACTCTAGATTTTCGTATAGTCAATGAAAATTTGAAGCTTTGTGTCCTTGAATAAATTATATTATAGAAACTTTAATTAAGAACCTTAATTAATATCTGTAATTATACAATAATTTAGTAAAATGGGAAATATTCTCCGGTTGATTTAAAAACATGGCCTTGTTGTTAATGATAGTCTACCTGATACGATTTGGGAATATAAATTACGTCTTTTAAACAAAATTGAACATCAAATATAAGCTTTTCAACGTATTTTTTGCTCGCAACTGTGAATAGAGCTCTTTCATAGGTGAGGACCGATAAAATATGTGTTTGTTTTTAAGTTATTGGTAGCAGTTTTTATGAGGCTGTGGAAAATAGTCTCAAAAACGAGTGAAGGCCCACAACGTGGAAGACTTATCTTAATGGACATTGCTTCTTGCTGTGTGCAGTATAAATAATTCAATTCACTTCCTGAAAGGGAATTTGACTGAATGGTTTTCTGAAAAAATCTAAATTAAATGCTAAAAAAACGCGAAAATAACAGTACAGCTACAATACACAAATAAACAAATATCAGAGATAACAATTTTCAACAAGAAAATGTACGTTTTTAAACATAATGTGAAAATGAGATGAAAGGTGATATTATATATATATATATATATATATATATATAAAACAAAGAAATATATATAAAATAGTAAATCATTTAAAACCCGTGCTGGAAAAAACTTCATTACACAGTAGGCTTATTACATGCATGCAGCACACAAAGAGAAGATATCTATATATGAAATTTACTATATTTCAAATATGGATGTTGTTATTATAACATAACTGAATCTATTATTTCTAAATATTTGAAAGCAATTAAAGCTACCACGGAAAGTAAAATATCAGCCTCATTATGACGAGTTTTAGGTATTGTAAAATTAGTCTAGTGCGGATCCAAGTTCGCGAGGGACCAAGGTTTTGATAAAAATACAAATAAATTTTTATTTTTTAATCTCTTAAAAATGGTTTAAAAGTATTCACAGCAATCAGTTACTAAATACTACTGCCTATTCGTAGTATTAACATTTATTATTGCTGTTAGTGAACGTAATATTTATGCCAATTTCAGTTATAATTAAAGCGTTTATCTCTATATTTACACCAGCTACAGTCTCTTGATATTCATTTATTAGTTATGCATATACAACAACAATGCGTACTGGCATATATCGCATCATTCTAAATGCCCGTCACTCACGCATCAAGTCCCGCTATCCTACAGCCCAGGCTCTCAGAGACCCCAAAGTCGCAAAGGAGACTGTGCACTGTAAATGTTGTTGGGTGTATCTACGCGGCAATTGTATGGAAATTATTGGTCTGCGACAACTTTGGGCGCGATGCAAAATTACAAAATGTTTCATCGACGAAGATGGGATTCGAACCCACGCNTTGGTCTGCGACAACTTTGGGCGCGATGCAAAATTACAAAATGTTTCATCGACGAAGATGGGATTCGAACCCACGAGTGCAGAGCACATTGGATTAGCAGTCCAACGCCTTAACCACTCGGCCACCTCGTCGTACATACTATTATGTTTCGCNAGAGCACATTGGATTAGCAGTCCAACGCCTTAACCACTCGGCCACCTCGTCGTACATACTATTATGTTTCGCATATGGTGGTCTTGTTATGTCCATTATGGTAACGGTAGATCACTCCGGTGACATAAAGCTAAAAGTACTTTTTTAGAGTAACATTGTGGTCAGTCTGAAAACATATGTATTCCTTTTTTGGGTAAGTTTGTAATATGATTAATTCAACATTTTTAAAAATCCTTTGTGCAAAGAAACCAGCTACAATAACGTCAGCGTTTCTTCGCATGATTTCACCCCAACTAAGTAATAGTGGTCTGAGGATAATCGGAGGCAAAAGTTCTACTGACCTCCATACGTGAAGCTCTTTGTACATAAACAAGGAGAAACATTTTTTGTATAAACTGATAAATATGTTAATATTTTATGGGTTATTTAAGGACGATACTCATGGCAGTGTTCACAATAATTACTGAATAAATTAATAATTCTCGGCTACCTGAGGTTCTCAAAACGGTAGCAATTTTTAAAAAGTAAATATTAAAAGTCACTCACTCCACCTAAAGCTTGTACTTCTAGTGAGGCGTTTACAAGGTAGAGACTATAGCTGAAGTTTATGATTCCTCGTGACCCAGGATAATATAAAATTACATATCTCTTTATTTGCCACAAGACACCCGTACAGTATGTAGTCCATTCACGGTTACTTCACACTTTTCTGAAGCCCCTGGTAAACTTCATATTTTAGTTACCTATTACGTATACTTCCGCTACACGTTAACATAAACACTGCCATGTGACTTCTACGTTTTAACTGTCAAATTCTTTGTTTACTGTTTACTGCTGTTCATAGATTTCGGCTATATTTCAGAAACCATTACGTACAAATATTTACAATTTAGGCTTATAACCATTTATTTAGGTCAGCTAAATGACGTTTTATCAATATCAGTATAGACGATAGTTCTTGTGGTTATTTTTTTTATATTGTTAACATATTTGTTAAACATGATACAGCACATTATACACCCCGATCTTTGTCCGCGGCTGTTTTTAACCCTGTCATATCTATGTGGGAAAGATCTGTGGTATTTAATCCCTTATTATTGATCTGCGTCGTGTTATTTCGTTGAAAAGAATGGGCGCAGTTGAAATAAATATTAAAACGAAGGAGCAACCAGTCCAACGAAAATACAGTAAATTCAAACACACAACTACTCATGTGGCTTATTTTTTTACGTTGCAGCGACAAACTTAGTGGTGAACATGCAAACAAATAGGCCTACCGTAACTTTTATTCAGCTCATATTTCTTTGCACATGTCCTAGATTTTACTAGGTTTATGTAATTATTTGTTTAAATTTTTCGCACTGGGCTTGGTACTTTGTTCGGATTGTGGAAAACATTCAAACCACAGAAATGTAGAACGTTACAATACTGTGTCTCAAACACCTAGGGCAATGTTTCAATGTTGTGATAAATAAACATACGCGACTTAAAAATAATAAACTTCGTCATGACAAGAGTTCACGGTTGAAACATGTACATTTCGCAAGTCCAATATTCGCAATCACACACACCGGGCCTGCGTTACGACCACGACGCAGCCACACACTTTCACACGCAGCAGTCACGACACTAGGGGTTCCGAGGACAGATCTCGACGGAGGTATCAACACTCGCTTCAAAATAAGGTAAGGGCCTCCCAACATCCTTAGCACTGAGTATTATTTCCCTCAAGGTGTTCCTTTCAAACTACCATACTTGCCGTCCTTCCCTGAATGCATCACCTGCAAGTATCGGGCCACGTAGAGTGTACCTCCTGATGGCAATATACACTAGGATATATTCGTCTCCTTCCTTCTGACTGTCTTTCTTCTCCCGAAGATGCATATGTGCATCTTGGTTTGATACCTGGACTTCTCTCGTTTTCTTGCCTATATTCACTGCGAGGTGACTTCTGAGGTGGTCTAGCTTGAGTATCCGTGTTCTTATTACAACCATATAGCGATCTTTCATCGTTCCTTCAGGTAGAACGTTGTCAGTAGTTTCGATGGGCCTGTGATTTGAATAGGCATTACTGTAGCTGTTAGTTCGAGTTATCGGTGCAGCTATCCTTTGGCCTGTTCCTAGATGATTAGCTCGGTGTCCGTGGACACCGGGCTAGTAAGTGTCTCTCTTTCCACAATTCCAAAATACTCCTCGCCACCGTCGACCAGTAACAGGTGTCGGAGCCTCTACGAAGTTCAGAAGTTCACCTACCGCCATCTCCTGTCTTCTCAATAAGCTCTCGGTAGTACACACGAATGACTGCCGGGTCCTGCAGTTCCTTTGTGGGGACTGGATTCTCAAGTGTCCTGTCCGGTCACATTCCCAACATTCCCTACGCTTTAGTGGACAAAAGCTGGGTTTCGTAGGACAGACTCTGGCAGCAAGGTCTTTCATCATTACTGGATGCAAGCCAGTTTACGTGCCCGTTAAAACACATCCATGTAAGAGCAGTAACATTTTTATAGTTTGATTTCAGAAGTGTTTAGTTTACCACGGAGAGCATTAAAGTAGCTTTAATGGTAAAACGTCACGCCCAATTTATTGATCATTTTCTCCGTATGATTTCTTAAAAATGTTTAAAACATGTTTTTCTATAATTAAGTTAACTCTCTGTAAACGAGTATTAATATATTTTATCTCCGTTTTCTATAATAAATACGCACTTTAAAACACATTTTGAAAATCCAGACAATCAACGCGCTTTGTGTTGTCGCAGAGATGATGCCCGTCGTTCAAATGCGCGGCCAATGTTACACGACCCTGAAAGTGTTACATGCCATTATGAAGATGTTCCTTGTAACTTGAACGTTGTTCAGGACACGTCCAAGTCGACACGTAGCGCTCGTCTCAGGTAATTAGGTGGCGAAGGGAGACAATGAATGTGACATACAGTCACTGTCGACACTTAGAGTGTGCAAAAATGAAGTTGCGTTGACGTGTGTCGGAAGACATAAAACGAGTTTTCTTTAAAAAAAACAATTCTAACATACAAAGGCCCTTACGTACCTATTTCTCATCACTCTGCTTTCTTCAGCAATTACTTTTATATTAAATAATAAGTAAAATGTTTGTATGATTATATTTTCATGGAACTTGTATTGAGAAATTAAAATTAGTAATAGAGTTTGCTTCAAAGTTAGGGGCAATTCATTACGGCAATTTTGTTAAGCGAGAAGAATTTTCTTAATTTTAAATTAAAATAGCATAGCCAGCCACCATTATTTTGTTTTTAGTAAAAGTATTATACTTCTTATTTGTGAGCTATTTAGTCATAAATGCACACACTAGTACAGTAGGAATTCCGACGTGACATACAAATTGTGTTACTATCGTGATGGGTGTTGTGGACAAATATGATATTAATACCTATCTGTATTAAGATAAGAACGTAGGTCACTTGAAAGAATTTTTCAGCACAAGCCTTATCATTGCATTTTAATCAACAGGTGAAAAAGAAAACCTTTTTTCAAAAATGTGAGTATGTTGGCAACGAAACTAACATTGATATTCGCTTTTATTATTCTGTAGACGTATCCATTCTTCTTCACCTAGTAACAGTTCACTAAAATTTGCTTTCTTCCTAAAGTATAAACCGTAAGAAAATAATTAGGATTCTGCTATGTGAGTGTCACCACTACAAATAAAATGAACTACGGTTACAGAAGTAGCTGAATTTAATTCTTTACATTAACTCCAGAATTGATAAGATAATACATTTGCGCGGAATGTAGATTCCTTCCTCAATTGGCATATGATGATTGAATAAAGTTTGAAATTATATAACACTTGTAAAAATTAAAAGAATAGTATGTAGAGCAGAGTGGCGCAGTGGAAGCGTGCTGGGCCCATAACATAGAGGTCCGTGGATCGCAACCACGCTCAGCTAAACCATTATGTTTTCCTTCCTGCAATACTACTTTTTAAAAGCACGGACTTAATTGTGCGTCTCTATACAAAATAAGCTTAATTTTTTTTGTAGTTTTTAAGTTGTCGTGGTATAAATATAAGACATTGCAATGGCGTTAATTTTTTAGGGTATCCTATTTTCTCCAGTTTAGAGCAAATTCGTACATGTTAACTATTCCTCATAATGACGATTACACTCTCGTTGTTTTAAACTGAAAATTATATTTTTCAACTTGTGAGGTTTCCATTGACGAGTACAACACTTATACTGACTTCACACTTGCAGTGTGCTAATCGTTAGTTAATTATCACCTGACCATGCACACAGCCTTGTGGGTAGTCTACGGAATCAAGACGGTAAAATTTAAGGGTGGAGCAAAAATGTGCCAGAAATCGATTTCATACAAGTTACGAGTGAGACGATTAGTTTTATTTCGTTTCTCTTCTGATTGTTTATTAGACGGCATGGATTTTAGAATATCTGCGAAAAAAAATTTTCATCTTGTTAAAAGGGGAAGGAATGAATAAACCAAATAGGTAAAATTTAATGACATTACTTAAATTAGTTATACTAATTTGAGGAAATGGTTTATAACATAACCAATAAATGTACAAAAAAATTTTTAAACATTGTCTGTTTCGAAAGGAATTTAATAGCGCGCTAATAAAGAGAAATAGTAATTTGTATATGAATTTTTGTATAATAATTTTATTATTAAACTTTATGGAATAAGAAGAACTAACTAATAAATTAATCGAGTGTTAAAATATTAAATTATCAATTTGGTATAAAATGTTATACGTATATCAGTATTATGAATAGTATGGGAAATATAGTTCATGACTTAGAACAATATTTAAATCCATATATACATTAATATTTGCAATTAATTTAAAACTCCCTTCAAAAAGTGTTATTATATTAACAGTTAGCAATATATGTAAATAAAAATAAACCAATTTAATTTAATCGAAATACGATTAATGATGTCAAATTATGGCATTAATTTATAGACTTGGCATTAACATATTTAATCACTGGTATCTGATAATGAGAATACAGAAACGACTAATGATATTATACGTTTTATTAGTAACAGTTAACATTATTCAGTGACAAAGGAAGAATAAACACAATATTTTTGTATATTCAAAGAGAATTCGAAACTTGAGTCCGTATATAAATCAAATCATAAAACATTTAATGAAGAACAGTATTATACATCTTTCATAATACGATAATTTAATAAAATGCGAAAATATTCTACACATGATTTAAACAGGACATTTCCTAATGATAGTATATCTGTAATGAATTATAAATATTAATTAGTCTTTTAAAACAAAAACTCATATTAAATATAAACGTTGCAACTAACAAATTTTTTGCTCTGAACTGTGAATAGAACTCTTTCATAGGTCAGGACTGATAAAACACATGTTTGTTTTTAAGTTATTAGCAGCAGCTTTTATAAGACTGCGGAAAATAGTTTCAAAAACGAGTGACGTCTCCCACAATGTGTAAAACTTATCTTATTGGACATTGTTTCTTGCTGTGTACAGTATAAATAATTTAGTCCTTTTCCTGAAAGAGAATGTTACTGAAAGGGTTACTGAAAAGAAAACTTAATTAAATGCTTAAGAAAACGAATAAATAACAGTACAGATACATTCCATAAATAAACAAAAATCAAAAATATTAAATATATAAAAAAATTAAATTTTTCGTTTTTAAACTTAAAGTGAAAATGAGAAGAAAGGTGATATCATTTGCATATATACAACAAATCACTATAAGAAGGGAAAGTATTTTAAAGTCCGTGGTACACACAACTTAGTTATACAGTATGCTAATGACATGCATGCAGCACACATAGAAGATATATTTATATGTAAAGTTAACTATATTTTAAATATGGATTTTGTTATTATGATATCGCAGAATGTACTACTTCAACATATCTTAAAGCATTTAAAGCTACCACGGGAAAGTAAAATATCAGTCTCATTATAAGATTTATAAGTATTTTAAAAATTGGCCTAGGGCGTATCCAAGTTCGCGAGGGGTGGAGGTGTTGATAACAACACAGAAACTAAATTTAATTTCGCAACATTGGTACAAAAGTATTCACAGCAATCAGTTGGAAACTACTACTGCCTATTCGTACTATTTGCATTTATTATTCCTTTCAGTGAACGTAATTTTTATGCCAATATCAGTTATAGTTAAAGTCTGTATCACTGTGTTTACACCAGCTGCAGTCTCTTGATCTTCATTTATTAGTAATGCATAAACAATACAAATCCGTACAGGCCTATATTGCATCATTTTAAATGCCCATCACTCACGCATCAAGTCCCGATATCATACAGTCGAGCAGTTCAGAGGACCCTAGGTTGCACAGGAGATTGTGCACGTTTAATGTTGTTGCGTGTATCTATTCCGTAATTATATGGAAATTATTCGCCTGCAACAAGTTTGGAAGCGATGCAAAAACACAAAATTTTTCACCGACGAGGATGGGATTCGAACCCACGCGTGCGGAGCACATTGGATTAGCAGTCCAACGCCTTAACCACTCGGCCACCTCGTCATGCGTACCACCAATCTTTGCATAAAGTTGCCTTTTAAATTTAATTATGGTTAAGATAGATATCTCATGTGATAACGCAGCCAAAGGCCAATTTTTTGCAGAAACACTGTGCTCGGGTTTCTAGCACAGAATCCTTCAGCAATATATCTTTCATTGTGGTCTCAAAATTCCTCAAGGCGTCCAGGATGCTACCTTCATCGTCTTAATTGCACGGGGTAGCTGACTGTACTGCACGCCAGATCGTCGAATCCTTTTTCGCTGATTCCACCTCCTTATCTCGGGCCAGGGCATTCTCCATGCTTTGTAAGGATGCCAGGCGTACAGTCCAGCAGACATCTGCATCAGCAATAGCATTCACGAAAAAGTCAACTGCGATGATGTCTCGTATCTCCTCAAAGCACCCCTCCAGAAACAGATGTGAAAGCCTCACGATATACTGCCACGGCTCCTGCACTGTTCCCTCCGGTTGCTGGATGCGGTTTCATGTTGGGCATTGTGGGTGTGTCGCGTGTGTTGGTCGCCGAATCGCAGCTCCATAGCCAACAACAATTTGAAGTACTCTAGTCGATGTTCTTCTTGTAGGAACTGCAGCATTCTCAGTGCAGGTCCTCTCAGTACAGCCACCAGGTAGTACGCCTGATGCTCGTACGTCTAACCATTCAGGGTGGCAACGATCTCGAACTGGTGTCGGTATTTGCGCCAAGGTGTCTGTCCATCGTAGGGGCCGGTCTTTATTGTGACTTCTTTACCCACCCCTGGCTGAGGCGTACCTACACCGCACAACTGCTGCGCCTCTCCTGTGATGGCTGCATTGGTGGTGACCATCATCTTCCCAATAAACAGTGTAACAAAACCTATTCAATTATTTTATAAATTATATGTCCATATTTGACAGTTCCAATATTTACAATAACATGCGTATCACAAGTTAACTGAGTCCCATCAAAGTTTAGTCCAGGTCCCACCAGTCCGCAATGTCCTAGAGTTCTCCGACTTCCCTCATGCATGGTCTTCATTCGTCGGATATCATGCCCTCTCGGCATTCACACCACAAATGCTTCGTCAGACGTCGCCTCGCAATATCCCATCGTCGTCTCTTCACCGATGTTTCTCGCTGCACCACACGTCACTTGATAACCGTACTCAGCTAATTGGCTTCCAGAAATAACTGCACACCCTACAACTGCGGCTGTATTTATAGTGTCGTCGGCGATCACCCAGAAATCTCTCTATATGCTGCGTTGCGCCGAGGGTCCTAGCTCCCAGAATATTTTTGCTCATCCTTCCAAGCTGCAGGCCATGGGGGAGGAGGGGCTATGATGCCAGCAACGTCAGCAGTCAATCATTTCCGGCAACCGGCGACGGGACCGCGAGCGTGTCTGTCTGTGTTGAAGGCGGGTCGAGAAGAGTCACCTCCACAGATCCAAGTCCGCACGAAGTCAGTCGGTGCGTAACACGCTATGAAGCTTGACACGATGTATCTGGCAAAGGGAAAGTTAAGTACTCTTGACTTAATGATTTCGAAAAATCGAAACTTGAAGTCAAAGTCATGAAAAATTTTACCAAGTACAAGGAAGAGCTTGGTCTAGGAAATACGGGGTTGTTTTTATATGAGGAGTATTAATTTTTTTACGTTGCTTCAATCTCGTGATAATATTGTCTTAACAAGAATTAAATATATTACTTCAAACGAATATTATTAATTTTAAAGACGTGTTTAGAGAAGTCTTATGAACTACGAAAACAAGGGGTATGTTTGACATCAATTTTGTATTAATATGAAGGCATGGCTTATTTTAAATACGGGTACGTAACATACTTCCATGGATGATATACACGAACGTTTGTGAAAAATGCAAAACCAAGAAGGATACATGTTATTGAAATGAACTTTATACCACATATTAGGTACATGACAATACAGAATTGATTAGGATTACAGAACTGTACATGATCTCTCTCCTTGAGATCTGTATGGTGTGAACCCCCTACGTTCTGCAATTAGAGTCCCTAAACGTCTTGGCGTGGAATCAAAAAGGACCTGAATATCTTCGTGGGGAATCTCCCTCCGCGCGGTTTGCATGCGAGTCCACAAACAAGTTTAAACAGTGTGACGAACAAGTCGCTGACTATTCATATCCCAGACATGTTCGATGAGTGGCATGTCAGGTGAACGTGTAGGCCAGGGATGCAGTGGTGCCCGTCGTTCATTGAATAAGGCTTGCACATTCCTCGCCACATGTGGCCGGGCATTGTCCCGCTGAAATATGGCACGTGGAATTGCCTGAAGGAGCGTCAGTGCCTCTAAAACATCCCTGATGTAGTGCTTGCGGTTTAGATTGCCCTCAATACGTAGGAGTCAAAATCGCATGTTGTATCCAATGGCGTTCCGAACCACCACACTTCACGTTTGTCCGTTATGTCGCTCCACAATGCATGCTGCCAGATTGCGGTCACCACAATAGCGTCCCACACGTATGCGGCCATCACTGTAAGACAGGTTGAAGCGGGACTCGTCCGAAAACACTTCATTTTACCACTCAGCACACCAGCGATGGCGTTCACGTGCCCATTGCAGTCTGAGGAGTTTGTGGTTTCCGTACAATGGAAGCCGGCGCAATGGCATGCGTGCCACCAGTACAGTCCACAGCAGACGGCGTCGAACCGTCGACGCAGACAGGTCCACACTCGTTGCAGTGCTCCAGTTTCGACCCAACACTGTGGATAAGGCTGTATGGTCCGTTACGGCCATGCGGACAAGATGGTGGTCATACCGTGCTGTGGTCACCTTGCGTGGTCCAGTACCCGCTCGTCGCTGCGTACGACCATTTTCTATCCACTGGTTCCACACACGCATCACTGTCGTAGCAGCGTGCCCTGTACGAGCTGAAATGTCACGATATGACAAACCCGTTTCCCGGAGATCGATCATTCTTCCCCGTTTGAACTCACTCACATGCTGATATGGCGCCCTTTTACGTCGACGAGGCAAACTGGCATTTGCTTTCACTTCATTTGACGGCTCTTCACTGACTGCGCTTGGCGTAATACGGATCTTTCCTGTCACACACGAGAGAGCGCTGCTGGGCCTACGTGTGTGCGACCTCTCTGCAATCGTTTTCACTTATTGCTGGTACACTGTTCTACACATCCTCCGAGTTTGAATTCATTGGGCCATTCTTTCTGGGTGTTGCATTTTTCACAATCACTAGTGTATAATGATTTACATAAAAATATTTTTAATTTTCTGAACTTTACGTATGTATTATTTATAGGCAACTTATTAAAATTAATAGAAACATATTTAACATGCTAATGCTCTCAATTGTGCAAAGACCTTTAAGGTTTTTTCGCGATCAAGTTCATGTATATTAGAAACGTCTACATAGAATTCAATTTTGATGAGGTAGTGGTTGATTAAGCAAATAACGTAATAACGTAGTATAGGCGCATTTTAAAATGTGCGAAGTCAAATTAAAAAATGGAGGTCCTCTTTCCAACTGAAATATAAAAAAAAAATCATTCACATTTTCTTTTGCATCCTAGGAATGAAGTCTTTATGCACACGACACAAAGAAGTTTTCACAATTTCTGTTTTTTATCGTCTATCAAACATTGTTCCCGTTATGGACATCAGCATCGGTTAATAAATATATTTTATAAACTGGTGATCCTTGTTTCCTGATAATGTAACTTCCCGAAAGAGACGATACTTTTTTCTAGTACGAAACCTGTAATAAAATAGCTACAAATAAATAAGTCTCTCAAAGTCCTTCGAGTGTTTGCGGATCCATATAACCTGGTACACGATTGTAGAAATTAGTAGTTACTGTTTGATTTTTAATTGGTTTGCAGGAGACCGCCAGCGTTCTGAGAGATCGATAGTTGCCGGGAGATCTTGCACACCCCTCCCATTGCTTTTCCATTATTCGCCACAAATTGCGAGCTGCGAACTGGTTGTCGGCGTCGACTCGACCGCAGTTTCGCAGCAATTAAACAGCACGATCCGAGGCGAAACTGACGTGCAAATGGCCGTGGGAAACGACTCTCGTGGCTGAACTGCTGGGCGGAGCGTCGAGGTGAAAGGAAGTCTAGGCAGGTGAGAAGCAGAACAAAAAAAAATGTTCTGATACGCTCTGAGAAACTTCCTCTGTGGTGGCTCAGACGTACTTCATTTGGGTGGTAACAGTATACCGACGACACAATTCTCCTTTGGCCTGGGAATTGTAGTCCATCCACCGAACATAACTACTCCAGCCACTCTCGAGAACCGAAACAGGAAATACGTGTTGAAGTAATTAAAACTTGATTGCGGAACAGTGAAAAATTGCTGCACGAAAATCACCAAGGGGCCGAATTTCGAATTTTACATGGATTAAATACAACGTCATCTGATTTTCATCTTCTGTGCATCTCCTCAACAATGGTTCAAAAATTACAAATCCCGTATTCAAAACAGTTATTCACGCTTGTTTTTTTTCACTGTCATAACCTTACTTTTATAAGAAAAACTATTTTAGTTAAATTGAAACCCGAGCAGAGAAAATATTCTAAACTTCTCTCATGTATTTCTATAAACAGAGTTCTATCGATGAGCCCTAGCCTCTTATTTTTGGCAGTTATATTTGTAATAAACAGTCCAAAAATTAAGATACAGAAAGTTCGATTTTGCGCATTGGCATACGATCACTACCCCACCTTCCATTTACGGAACTTTACTCATTTTAATGTGCGCTCTTTTCAGTGCGCATTGAGCTCACGAGTCGTTGGTTCCCAGATCATTTTACTAACTCACCTATCAGCGCCGGTTTACCAGCTGCTCTTTGAAATCACTAATTCAACTTTAGGGTGTAGGTCTACGGCCCTTTAGTTAGGAAAATTTGTCTGTATTTTTTGTTTTTTTTTGTTTTTGTTTTTTTGTTAAGTTTGAACCGCAACTCAGAAAANTTTTTGCTAACTGTCGCCAGATAAAACATTTAAGCAGCAGGCAATTTTAATTAACATTGTTAGTGGGCTTGTAGGTATATTTCTTGTGGAACAGATTGTTGCGCTAAGGCATTTGAATAACAACATTTTCTGACGCGTAGGCTAGAACCCGTAAATTTAACACGTACGAAATAATTCCCCACAACGGCGCCACTTTGTTTACAAAATTTATCAAATGTGTTGATGGGATTTCTTCTATGTTATGTATTTATGTTTCTGTTTCTCTGTAATGTTTTACAGATACCAGCATTCCATAACAATAGAATTTACTGCAGACCAGTGATAATTGCTGTAGGCTACTGAAATCATTGTAATACTACTAATTATTGCAGTGACTGAATTTCACTTGTTTAAGGGTGAATCCTACAGATTTAGGGTCATTATTCCTGCCCTGGACACCGGTTCCCAATGAGTGTCCTTTATTCACGAGTCGACAGAACATTATTAAATTAATTATGAGTAACCAGTTTTTCGTTGGTTTGAATCATAGATTCACATTTACAGTGCATACTTCAATAAAAAGTTATAAAACATAAGTAGAGACGTGCAAATTGTAATTTAGTTGCAGACTGAACTCCAAGTTACTGTGCACTTTACAGACTTCTGACATAGGCCGGCAGTTTATCTGGCACGCCTCGGGGGAATCTTGCGCCAATAATGTAACTTCAGCGGTGGACTAGCCAGTCTTCTTTGACGAGGTCAAACAGGCAGGTGACTCCAATTAAACCACTGGCTGTGTTCACCTATGTACAAGGCAGTGAAGTTTATCCTGCCACCGAAAGATAACGCGAATTTTGCAGGTCTCTAAACATAAGATATAAAGTAGATACCTTATGTCGAACATAAAGCTGCTGTGTCAGTATTGAAATGTTTAAAAGAATGACGCGTTCAGGCAGAGACAAGCTCTTACTTTATAAACCATGTTAAATTATTACAGCTATGGTAAACTGTTACTGTGGCTGAGTTTTATGCTCTTGGTTGTTTATTCTTTAGACTTTTGCTCTCTGAAATCGAAACAGTTGAAATGGCTCCACTTGAATCACTATCAGGAGTTGGAGACGGGTGGGGACGTCGTTCGTTCCGTCGCAAAGCGTCACTGTCAGCACGTCAGTCAACGTCTCCGCTGACACGTCATCGACGGTGACGACACACGTCACAAGCCTGGCCGCACCTGCGTCCGCCCGAGACGTGCAGTCTTGTCAGTGCGGTCAGTGCAAGAGATCTGTCGCGACAAGCAGTTTGTAGCGAATCGTGAGAGAGGAGAGATTTATTGGGTAGCATGCACACGGTTACTTCACCAGCTGTAACTTGCTGAGAAATACAAACATCGTNGAGAGGAGAGATTTATTGGGTAGCATGCACACGGTTACTTCACCAGCTGTAACTTGCTGAGAAATACAAACATCGTAGAAAAGAATCGTTCTGACACACTTTCAACAGTACGCAAAAAAAAGAAGAACAACAACTTCAAGAGTTTACAAAAATTGGGAAATATACATAATAATTTAAACGAGATAAAATGTGATATTAAACTGATGAGGAAAACAATTAAATATGTTAAAGAATTTCCACGTAGGATTTGCAGTTTAAATGCTCAATGAGCCTTTCTAGCCTATATACTTACGCTTGGCATAAAATTAACAAAAATAGGAGTGTACACAAAACAATGTCAACTATCTGAGTGTTTTAAAATTCAGGACAGTTTTTTTTAACATTATCTTTTTTATTTATTGTGGTTTTACACTTTTGATACTGGTATCTTATGTTTATTTTAAAACATCTTAGAATTTATGAAGACGTACGTAATCAATGTTTCGCCAGTCCTACTGTATTGCTTGCAATTCAGTTAGTTTATGATATACAGTGCTAAATACTTACATCCGAATGTTATTGTAAATAATTTGTGTTACTTTGTAAACAGCGTCTGTTTAGGCTTTTCACAAACTAAAATGTTTGTGAAATATGATGCGCTCTCACTCACGCAGTGTGTCACTTGCGCTGCTTCTGTTAACTAGAGTTTCTTTTCCTTAATGGAATTCGTTGCCAACAATCCGCTATTGAACTAGGCGTTCCTTGAACTGATTTCTTGATGTATTAACTGAAAAGAAAAATAGTTAAGTAATCTTTTTTTAAGATTTTTGAATTTTTCAATAAGCATTCATAATTACCAAGTTCATAATTACATAGTTCACTTGAACGAGAGGCAATGCAGAAAATACACCCACATTATCTTTTCAATAATTTTTATTTACAAGAAACGTATAATATTTTAAACACAGGCTATTTTAATATTTAAAAAATATATAAATAACTAGTGGCTTATATGTTTTAACTATTTCCATTTTTTTGTGTATTTAACTATATATTCGGAAACTTCCTTGGAATATTAACTATATGTTGACTAGTGGAGTGTAACTGTTACCAAGCAGAACTAGTTGGGGGTTATTTTAATCGTGGAATAAGACCGCGACATTAAGACAAAAAATTAGTACGCTCAGCTGATTAGTTAGTTTTACTAGGTGAGAATGCATCTAGTTTTACAATCCCTTGATGCAAATTATGTCTACTATTATTTTCAAACTTTTTTCTGTAATATACTTGTATAAGTCTAAATATTTTAAGTGTGGTATAGTAGTTATTGTAGTAAACTAATTGAATTCAATTCAAACATGTTGCAGTTTAAATTTAATGTGATGGATTTTGCTTTAAAACAATGTTGTCGGCATTCGAGATGCTTACATTAGTAAACAATTTTTTTTTTAATTTTCTGTAGAGTTCCTAGCGTTGCTTCCGATATCCCAAATTTAAATGTTTTTGTAAAAGCATTAAAAAAAAATTGTTTGCACATTTCCTTGTTTGTGAAATGAGGCAAGGTTTTTTTCGATTTGTGTTATGGTCATGCATAAAGATCTTCCTTGTTCTATCGTGTTACAGAATAGCGTGGGTAGGTTACAAACTAAATTAATTTTTTGAAATGTCCTGTCACAAAAATTGAAAGTATAACAATGTATAAAACTCAATCTCTTACAAATACGTGATAAAACAAAACAATAACTATATACCCCATATTTTTCAGCAGTTTTCAGATCTGTGAATATTTGTTTACTGAAGAATAGCCCGCACTTTCATGGGTGATAAGGTGGCCAAGTGGTTAAGGCGTTGCGCTGGTAATCGAATGTGCATTGTACGCGTGTGTTCGAATCACATCCTCATCGGAATTTTTTTGTTGATCAGGTCAATGTCTTAAATATTTCAGTAATCAACATAAACATAATATGTTGATTAGGTCAATGTCTTAAATATTTCAGTAATCAACATAAACATAATATGTTGATTAGGTCAATGTCTTAAATATTTCAGTAATCAACATAAACATAATATGTTGATTAGGTCAATGTCTTAAATATTTCAGTAATCAACATAAACATAATATGTTGATTAGGTCAATGTCTTAAATATTTCAGTGATAAACATTAACATAAAATTTCTGTTATAACAGAGAGTGTGGAACAACTATTCCAGTTATTGTTCGTAGGGATGTAAACACATGGATGTGTTTTTGAAGCAAGTTAATTCGGAGTTAGGTGAGCTTGACTGAGGAGACAGCGCAAGTTTCACAACTACTCGTCCGCCGACCACGTAACATCGTCTGCCAGTCACTTCACTTACGTCATTTCCGCATTTTAGAACTCAGGGTTTTGCGCAACAGAGCTGAAAAAAAACCTCGCAGACAGATGCGACCCTAACTCACCAACAAAGATTTATTTGTGAGTTTACATATTTTGCAAATGTCTCAGCAGTATAGACAAAACGCAGTGCTCTTTGAGAATGAAGGAGTTCCACGCTCTATATTATAGTAAATTTAAATTAGCCGATTTATCTTGGTTCTTCTCTGTTTAAAATAAGTGAAAATCATTTTTCCGGATCCTTGCTGAAAACTAACTGTCGTATCAGTAAAATAAATACACAGTCTGAAGAAGTGAGAAATATTTTGTTTACAAAGTATTAATATGTGCATATTCACTTTTCCATTTTGCCAAACATTGATTTCAAATGTTCCAACTTGAATAGGCACTGTCTCTAGTTCACAAGTGAGTAATTTGTGTATTTATGAATAGGTATCTTGTTGTTGCACTTCGTATGATCCTAGGCATTTAAAATTTTAAGCTGGAGAATTACGTCGCACAATGTAACTGCAGTTTGAGGTAGGCACTGGTTACAATCGTTAACTCATTGCGAGAGGTGGAAGTGAGTAGTTTTCCGTAACGTATTTTTTTTAGGCATTTTATCGCATAGCTAGAGACCTGAAAAATTCGCGTTTTCATTTCGGGACAAGCTAGAATTCAAAACCCCGTACGTTTGTATTGCTGATGCTATTGGTCTACTCGTTAAATTACACTTCCTGGACAACCCTGAGTCTATAATAAATACACAGTAAAATGCAGACCGAATCACCGTCTTCCGCTAATACAACAAGCAACCAATGAACAGTGATCTCTGTATGATTTTGCATACGAAAATAGCGTATAGCTTACAGGTCATTGAACTCGCGAATTTTTCAGGTCTCTACGCATAGCTGATCAAATCAGGCGTTTGCCCCAAATTTCGTTTGCTTTAAGATCTTTTCCCTTTGACAGACATTTGTCCCTAAAGCGTTTGACCTTAAGTCGTTTGTTCCAAAGGTGCTTGCCCTTAATTAATTCCCCCATTTCAAGTCCAGCTCTGGCGTTTGCCCTAAAAGTAGGCTACTTTTTTTTCGCCCGTCGTTTGCCCAAACGTTTAAGAGGAGAGTGAAAGGTTTAGGTTTGGGCGGCTCTTAGCATTGGGGTCTTGAGAGTACAGTAGATTAAGGTGAAGCAAGGTGAGAATGGAGCATGACCAGAATGCAAGGGCGAGGGGAAACGGGAGATCCCGGAGAAAACCTGCCGACCAGTGGCATTATCCAACGCGATTTTCACGTCCGGGAACGACCCTGTTGGGAATCGAACCCGGTTTGCGTTGATGGGTGGCGAGCGGTCTAGCCGTTGCGCCACCACGGCCCCCTAACGTTTAGGGAAAACGACTTTAAGGCAAACGATGTGTACCAGAGACACCGTAGATCTTCAGTGGCAATCATGGCCATCGAGAACTTTCTTAAGGAAAGCGACCACAGACTAAAGACAAATATTTTTAATTTGATTTTATGCCTAGAGTAACGAATTTACGTATCATTAAAAATAACTGTTTACGGTTCACAAATAAGATACCCACATGTATGTCCTAACGCACAGTAGCTTGTATTTGTGTAAGTTTACGATAAAGAAAAAATTCCGTAAGTTTTTGGAGGTAGGGTATTTCAGACGTTAAAACATCATGTTTATTATACGCGCATCACAGCTCTTTGATGGCAGAGAAAAGTTTACAAGCTGGTATGTTTGGATAAGTCTCGATTGTTTCTTTCCAAACAAAGGTTCAGAGTAATCGTACAAGTCAGTTTTCAGCAGATAACTTACCTGAAGTAAGAAACTGAAGGTTTTGCGACCAACTCACTCCGGCAAGAAAAGATTTTACTATCGTTAATTTGTGTAATCTTCATTCACTCACTATCAAACTGAAGTAATGAAAGTTGCTGCAAATCACTAAAATATGACTTCAATCTGGTACATATTGAGCCACTTTTATTTTACTGAATACATTTCGACGACAAATCCTGTAACAGCTTCTGACATCGTTTGTCGTTCATTGTCACAGTGACTGCAGGGTTGTTGGCCATGCTCCAGTGAAAGAGTGTGCCAGCGCATTTTGCCATCGCCCCTTCTGACTGTTGAGTTTTATGCATGCTAGCTGGAACTATTCTAGGACTAGAGTTAGAACTCGTCGAGCGATTCCGTTGCTGTGCGTCTACTGTTGATGTCCCTCGTTTTTCCACTGTTATTAACTATAAAATTCAGAATGCTGTGAGAGGCCAGTCTTCATAACCTGTTTTCTATGTTTGTATTTGGACTTTAGAATTGCAGGGTTGCCTTTTTTCGCAATCACTTTAATATTATACTCGATGTTTTGGTCGGTGCTGCGACGATAAAAGAGAAAGACCTATGTTTGCTAGTACACGTAATCACTGTGTAGGGGCTGTTCAGTGTGTTGGAGTGCAAAGTAAATTCCACCTATTCACCTTGGTATCACTAAACAGCTGGAATATTTTTAACTCTAAACTGCTTTAATAGTCTTGTGGAGAACGTTTCACACTGCCTACACATTAGATCACGTTATATCCAACAGTACACGTTTTATCGATCTGTGCTTCACTAACTTACTAACTAAGCTTTTAGTGAGTAGCAGTTCACTGTTTCAGATACAATTCATTCAGCATTAAGGAACATGCGTGATAGTGAAGCAATATAAAAATACGTAGGTGTATGTTTGAGCAGCCGATGAAGATCCAACACAGTGAGTTCACTGTACAACGTAACAGAGGGAGACGATAGTGTACGGAACCACAACGGACATTTTTGGGCAGAAAAAAACACAGGATCTAATGAACGCCGTACAGCTTTAGCGTTCCTGGTTAGGGCAGGAACTACCTGCTACGGGTAGGCTGAAATTAGTGTCAGACATAAAAAAAAATCTTATTTGCTTTTTAAATGTTTGCAATCAATAATCACTCGCTGTGGTTGAGTATGTATTAATTCAAATGGCATACACTCACCAACATAAAACAGTATCAGAAGTAGTGCTAAAAAAAAAAAAAAACAATAAAGACAACTTTAAAAACACGTGGCACTATTAAAAATTAACTGCTGACGTTTAATATCTACACAGAATACACATAGTTACTAAAAAACGTAAATAAATGCGTTCTTCTTGACCAAAAAACTGTACAAGCATTCTGTAGGTAATTAATGCCAACCGTTTTTGTATTGATACACGTTCATAAAACAATATATTATGTTATTATATAACTGCAATTCTGTAAATGTGCAGTCCACCTGCAGAAATTTAATTGCATTATGTAGCGCAGCAATTCTCTAATTCGTTAACCTCAGTCCTTCCCAAGACGTGAAATTATGTTCAAGAGAAGTGGGGTTGAGTCCCTGTGCTGGCAAGGTACAAGTGTTTTCCCTCCGTAAATATGTTTCAGAATTTTTTTCCCTATTCTCTCTTATTTATTCATCACACTTGTTTTCTAGTACCAAAACAATAATTGTATTCCACTTCTCAGTTATGTAAGTTGAAATACAAGCATATACGTTGTAGTACAACAAATACACGTTTTGTAGATTTTACAGGAAAACGTTTTGTAGTTCTACAAAAGATTTCATTGACAACTATGGGTTCCCAAATTTTTTTTTTTTTTGTAAAAATACAAAATATGTCTTACAATGTAGGTTACTCAACACTTTGCGCATTATAGTGTACGTATCATTTCATTTAGAATTATAAAAGATTGGATATTATCTGAATCTTTCTGACCAAGTCATACGCTAAAACCAAACGTTTGTGATTCGTTGCATACATCTAATATCTATCAAGCATATATCATCGAATTATAAAGAAAATTTGTTAAATTGTTTTCTGTTAAGATATTTTAGTAGAAAATATTTTTGTGATATATATCTGTGTCTGTTTATCTATCCATGGCACTATTTTTCAAGGTAACTTATCTCGTTTCTAAAAACGAATAATATTTATTGCTGTTGATTTACAACTATAAAATTGACGCGTGGTTATGTAAATACAATTCAAACCTTTTCAAACCTTTTCATTGGCTTAAATAACATCGCGTGCAATGTATACAAGATGCATAGTTTTCGGCACTATTGTTTTTGCAAACCGACTCTAATTTTTATGTGACGAAACACACTCGGCCAGATCAGTTGATAGTTGAAGATACGTCACCGACCACGACTCTCTAGTGAGTACGATTGTCTTTTTCAAGCTGTGTAATCTAATCTCGTGTTCTTGCAAGGCTGCAAAGTCTTACGCACGTGATACGCATTTCACAAGCATAAGCCACGATGAAAANTGTAATCTAATCTCGTGTTCTTGCAAGGCTGCAAAGTCTTACGCACGTGATACGCATTTCACAAGCATAAGCCACGATGAAAAGCGGAATGATGAGTTGCTGGAGGAACTGGTGTTCTAACCGAGATAGTCTTCGCTTCGCGGTGGCTGAGTAATAAGCCTACTAGCTTCTCATTAAGGCGAACCGGATTCAATCCCCGGCCGGGTCACTCCAGGATTTTCGAAAGTGTGGTATAGTGCCGGACGATGTCGCTGCTCGGCGGATTTTCTCGGGGATCTCACGTTTCCCCCGCCTTTGCATTCCGGCGCTGCTCCATTATCACCTCATTTCACCCGCATCGGCTCTCAAGACCTCGTTGTTAAGAGCCGCCCAAATAACTCAACTGATTCGCTTTGCGGTATGATTAGGTCCTGTATGAGGCAGGCACTTTTGCGAAGTAAGCCATAGCTGTCCAACAGTATAGCACAGTTCAGGAACTCAAAAGACTCCTTCCTCGTCGTGAAAATCGAGAACAACAGCAACAGCAAACCTGTGAAACTAACTGCATGACAGTGTAAAATATCTCTATTGGAACCACCGGCTGCCCACTGACTAGTATTTCCACCACTGTATTTCACTCATTCTTTACTGATTCACAGCGAGTCACGGTGCCGTGGACAATAGTACTCAGTGAGTTCNCACCACTGTATTTCACTCATTCTTTACTGATTCACAGCGAGTCACGGTGCCGTGGACAATAGTACTCAGTGAGTTCTACTGATTTGTCAGTCAGTTGCAGTTTGTTGAATCCATTTTCAACCAGTGGTAGCGTACATTTACGTGTGAATCAGCAGACGTTGCTTGATATTGTGTAAATCTTAGATGATGAAGCAATCAGATTTTTAGGGAGATAGGCAGGCCTATGACCGTGGTCATGAAATGCGTCATGCCCGTGTTGCGTGATTGGCAAAACCAGTGATGGTTCTTCGACCACACTGTAAAAAACTTTCTGGTAAATTTTCTAAACTGCAAAGGAAGTTTTCAACCTATGCAATGTATGGAAATAATACCACACTACAAGCTGCAGATATAGGAATGTTTAGCGTCGCTACTAAACAAAGTTGGGAACTTCCCTATGCGTTTGACTGTTTCCTGAGCAAACGTAGGAAAGCTACAATGAATGTATAGGGTATAACATTACCGTTCCCGCTTTCCCACTAAGCGTATACACGGGTATGGTAATTTTCCGAATAATTTATTAGAGTGCAAANTCTACGCATTTGACTGCTTCCTGAGCAAATGTAGGAAAGCTACAATGAATGTATAGGGGTAAACATTACCGTTCCCGCTTTCCCACTAAGCGTATACACGGGTATGGTAATTTTCCGAATAATTTATTAGAGTGCAAATAGTAAATGATAACGCAATGAATGATCATTGGAGTATTACGGAGCACACTGAATTACGAAGGTTACCTCACCGTTGGTAAAATATGTGACGTTGGGAGAATGAATGAAGTACGCGATCATATAAATACAATGTGAGTATTACGGAGCACACTGAATTACGAAGGTTACCTCACCGTTGGTAAAATATGTGACGTTGGGAGAATGAATGAAGTACGCGATCATATAAATACAATGTGAGTATTACGGAGCACACTGAATTACGAAGGTTACCTCACCGTTGGTAAAATATGTGACGTTGGGAGAATGAATGAAGTACGCGATCATATAAATACAATGTTGCACGTGATAAGTAGGTATATTGTTGTCGCCATCGACTCAGAATCTTACCTCGCAAACATCGAGTCAACGCCAACGACAGAATTTTCGAAACTCCGTAGATACACCTAATATTTTTGCTTCCCTTCCTGTTCCTACCTTGTCCGCCGCTTACTTTGTTTTTTTTTCTCACATACGTAGGATGATTACTGAACGAAGGACACGTAAATGTATTGCACGTATAGTAAGAGTCTTTGCATTCTGACTGCAGCAATTTCTTTAATATCCACAGCAAATTATTTTCCTTGGTGGAGGGTTTCCCTTACCTCGGGATCTCGCTGGCACTGCATTTAATTAGAGGCTATTCACGGTAAAGTGAGCACTTTTAAAAGCCCTCTCATTTGGAATAACAGTCAACAAATATATTTTATTTTAGTCTAAGACGTTAACTTCCGAGTGCGGTGGAATATACACACTGTGTTTTTACTTACACGTCAATATTTATTTTAAAATGTGGTTAATGGCTAAAAAATAGCTGAAAGGAAAAAGTAACTGGGGCCTCAAAAGTGCTCACTTTGCCGTGAACAGCCTATACTCTTCGTTTGATGCTACCGTTTGGGTTCAGCGACTTTCTTACAAGACTTATGATTTTATAAAGTAGTAAGATTTAGTACATGATTATATATCGAATAAAAAGAAATGTTTTATTTGCTCATTTATCAATCAACAGTTCACAATTAGCACGACAAGACAGACTCGACACGACAAAAACTTTATAGCTGTCAACAAGAAACAAAGCGATAGACCGACAAAGTCGCATCCCTGACATCGCGAGAGAAAGAGATTCCTTTTTCTACTTTTCATCGTGTCAAGTACGGGCATACAGCACTCGATCGTAACGACACTCAGGAAAACTAAGTTTCCAAAGATTTTTCTTAGAAAAATTAAAAAAAAAACTTTGCAATGTGCTGGCGGGGAAAAATTACTTTGTCTGTAATGGAAATATTTCCCCTTATTAGTCGTTACTTATTACACCAGAATATGACTTAAAATTCATAATTTGGAAGTTAAGTTTTAAACATTTCCATGCGAAGAACCCAGAACCCCTTCCCCGGCTGGTAACAGTCACCGTTGAAAGCTACTAAAGTATAGGCTGATCGCGGTAAACTGAGCGCTTTTGAAAGCCTTGCTTAATATCTACTTGTAGGCATATTGTGTATTCTTTTGTCATATGTAAAATTAACATTGTCATGGGCCTTATCACTTTATTCATGCGTAGGTTCAGTGAAACTGTGCAATTATTATAAAAAGTACGTATGTTACAGATTTACTAATTCCTACATTTATTTGTAGAGGTAATTTTAATAAATACAGAAAGCAAAATAAATAATTTTTGTATTCACATATGTTCACCTAGCACTTTTAATTAAAAAATCTTAAATTAATGTGAAATGAAAGGGTTAACACGACGCATGCCACACGGTATTCCCGTTAAAATATAGATCCTATGGAAGTAGGCACAGCGACATTTTTCAAAGGTTGATTTAAGAAATGCTGAATTAACCGTGAACAGCCGATATAGTCTATTCGCGGTTTTTCACACTTTTAGGATCAAATGCTAGAAAAATTACCCCATACATGATGGGTTTTGTTGTTTCCTGAATATTACATGAATTACGAGCGTTTTACAGTCGTGTTACCATAAAAGTAACGCATCGTTGAATAAATTAAACTTTGGTTACATTTTTTTTATAAATTATAATACTTAATTTACAACACATATTAATAAAAACAGGGGGGAAATTTACGTGTTGGCAATACCTAGTAAGAAATAGTTCTTATGAAAAATATTATTTCGTTGAGTACGCACGAATGCGGTGCGTAGTCCCTTTGGGTGTAATTTTTTAGACTTGGTTGTAAGCTTTGTTTTGGATGGGCGGAGGAATATCCCGGAAGTAAACTTTAGAAGGGCTTCAGAAAAGTTGGAAGTAACCCTCCATGAATGGACTATACTTAGCCATGCCTTTAGTCTTGGCGCCTTACAAGAACTCGGCCGTAGCATGTACGTATGAAGGAGGTGGTGAA
>NQII01003898.1:207988-232090 GCA_002778355.1 Clitarchus hookeri
GTTGGCTGGCCGGATGCGGCGCTATCGAGCCGCTACTGTGGGATCACAGCGAGGAGAGCGCTTTATGGCCGGCAGATAACTCCTCGCCTCGCGGGATTACCCAGTCTCGCCCGCCGCTGATAGTAAAAAGTCGCTCTTTGCGCGCGCCGCGCCGCCGGATTACAGCGCGCTGACTCCGCAGCCGAGACCATCCTCTCCTGCACCTAAGCCGCGCCCGCAATGGCGACCGTCAGTTGCCAGCTTTCCTTTGCAGAACGTCTCTCTATCAACATGGGCACGAACAACAAGTTACTGATATAACTAATCACCCTACGTTCATCAACATTGGTGCAATCAATTTTTTAATAATTTCTTAAAAGCTGAGTTGGTAGGCAGGACTTGACTTCTATTTGACTTTAGAAATGAAACCAGAAACTTATCAAACAGTACTGAGACAATTACAAATACACACATGCCTTACCCGGGACTTGAAACCCAGAAAACCTCGTACTATAAGCTAGCGTGCAAACCTTTGTATTACGGACGTGGATTCGGAGCATCAACTTCAGATTTAATCAGTCTTATGTTTCGAATGGTAGAGATCACTAACCTTAGATATTTACAGGTCCTTTATTTTGAAAATACGTAACTGAGCCACATAAAACATGTAAGTTTACATGGCCTACGGTAGCGCTACTTGTGTGAAGAATTTGATGGTAATAAGTTTTTTCCCCCCTGAGATATTAGGTACATAAAAAACTTTATTTTCTTATTTGATGCTATCGTACAAAATTGCCAGAAAAGAACCTATATATACAACGCTTCTAATACATACTGTCTACATACAAATTTTTGTTGAATTTGGTTAAATTGTTTAATATAGGCCTATGTCAAACTTAAATGATTTATGAAACTGTCATTTTGAACATCGTTGTCTGACCCATTAAAACCATGAAAGTTTACATGGCCTTCTGTAGCATTTATGGTGTGCACAATATGGTACCAATTTATTTGAAATATTCCAGTGTAACATTTGGTAGGAATCGGTTTTGGTCCTTCATATATGGCATAAAACCTTCATAATTTTCATGTGGCGATCTTCATAAATGTAGGGCAAAAAAGTAATGTAGTAGCAATTTCGATGATACAATGTACAAAGTTGATTTTAATTAGATACATAGTTTCGTAAACATCGCCTACAAAACTACAATGATTTTATAGCTACAATTAGAAAAATAAGTGTCTCCTACTTAAAGAAATACATTTATTATTATGGCCTACCAAGGCAGAAAATCTTAGCCAAATTTTGTAAGAATGGGTTAATTGTTTCCCCATATACGAGATAAAATCATTATTTTTATTGGTGGGGCTATCTTACAAAATGTCAGAGAAATAAGGCTCCGCATAGACAAATTTGATGGTTGTAATAGGTACTGCCAGCATACAAAGTTAAGTTGGAATTTGTTATTATATATATATATATATATATATATATAGCTACCATTTTAAAAATAAGTGCTTTAACCACATAACACATGCCTGTTTACAACACCTGCTGTAGTACTATTTGTTTGCCAAATTTGGAAGGAAACTGCCAATTGTTTCCCAAGATATGACTTAAAAAAAATTTATTTACTCGCATGGCGCTATCTTACACCATGGCGGACAAAATATGCTCTATGTACATACCGTTTATAGATGTTATATCTTCTGACAGCATACAAAGTTTAGTTGAAATTGATTACATGTTTTTGATGATATAGCATTCTAAGCTAAATTGGCTACATGACAGAGTCATTTTAAAAATAAGTACCTGACCTGCTTAAAACATATCACTTAACATAATCTGTATCAGTAATACTTATTTGCCAAATTTTTTGGATTGGGTTAGTTATTTACCTAGATATGACATTATACCTTTTTAAATTCGTATGGCGCTATATTCCAAAGTGGCCTAAAAAAGTGGTTATTTATTGGTATAGGTAATGCTTGTAATAAATAAATTCGCTACACAAAATTTGTTCGATTTTGGTTAAATGGTATTGCAGATGTACTAAATAAACTTAAAACCATAGTATGGTCCCAATTTTGAAAATAAGTAACTGATCGAGTTTAATAACTTACGTTTACAGGGCCTACTACAGTATTACTTACATGCCAAATTGGGTGAGAATTGGTTGAATAATTTTGAGATGTAATGTAAAATTTTTATTTTTTAAATTGTTGCTATTTTCCAAAATGCCGGACCAACAACAACATAAATTCTAAAATTTATTGGTTACACAATGGTCTGCCAGCATACAAAATTTGGTTTAAATCAGTTGAATGGTTCCCAAAATATGAAATATCACCAACATTTTTAAAAGGCCGCCATTTTGAAAGTAATTGCCCGACCTAGTCGAACACTATAAAAGTCAGGTGTCTTTACTAAGTATTATATGCGTAACAAGTTTCGTGAAATTCGGGTGAAGCTTTAAAAATTGAAAGGGGATGCACACACGTACAGACAGGAAAGTTACCTCATAAGACTTTCTTTACTTCGGAAATTAGGGTAAAAACACTAGATCATAATTTATTATTGATCGTCACAGTTTCTCGCCACGATGCACCATTCACGGTTATTTCCAACTTTACTGAAGCCCCGCTAAAGTTCTACTTACAGGAAATTAGAAACACCATTTCACAGCACTCCAACATACCTAAACACAGCTTTTTCATAGCGTTGTATATCTCAAAATGTACCCTTCAGATATATACAAAATATATACAAAAATACTCAACTACCCTGCATTGAACGTTGTTACAGACTTCCCACCAATAAAATGATAAGGCCACCACTTAAAGTCTCATAGGTACACGCAGTACGACGAGAACACTACTCGCGTAGTGCCGATGGTGCACTTGAAGTGCGTAATAGTGTCACCCTTATCGTTCCCACGCTTCTCTGTCGAAGATGCGGGGAAAAGCTCCAGGTTCACTCTATAAACACTTTCTTTGCTGCAACTAATAATTTGTTGCTGGAAAAACAATTGTCAAATACATATGAACCATGCTGTGAGGGAGTGAAGAGATTTGAACGGCACTTAACATGGAGGTCTTGAGAGCCGATGTGAAGTAGGTTTTTATTTATCGATATATTAATGGCAATTTCAACATATACTGTCGTTGCAGTAGTTCAACAGAAGGTAGTCTGTTCTTTGTAGCATAGACAGTTATATATTTTGTAGTTTAAACCATGATATACATAGGGGATTCGTTATTTGGTAACTTAGCATTTAGTATGTTTAATTATATAGCTACTAAAAACTACAATGTTTAATAATGAAAATTTTAACATAACTTAACGCTTTCCACTGGTGTGCAGCAGTATTTATTTACTTCAAACGAAACAAGCCATACAGAAAGATAATATTGCTAAAAATAAAAAAATATAGATAATAAATAACATAAAGCTGAAGTTTTTTTTTAACCTTTCCTATGAATTAATGCAAGATCTTGTTACTGTAAAGAAATCAGCGCCAAATAAATATGTTTGTGTGTTTTTTTTTGTTATACAGATAGAATTGCGCGTATTTTTTTTTTACAGTGTAGGCGGGCGCCTTAAGACTTAGGTAGGTACCTGCAATAGGCGATGTCTGCGGACATGTCCGAGGACACCTACAACTTGATCCATTCCAAGGTGGCAGCAAAAATAAGCACTGCCAGCGGCACAATCAAAGCCAGCGGCTGGCTTATCGGTTCACAGCTTCCCTTTATCAACCACTGCGGTATTCTATGTTGCTACTACGAACATTGTGATCAGACAAGCCAGCCGTTGGCTTTGCTTGTGCCGCTGGCAATGTTTATATCTACTGCCACCTTGGAATGGACAAAGTACAGTAAGCGCTGATTGCTGCACTTGACCCTATGACGTCACGGCCCGCTTCCGCATGTCCGTACGTCCTAGGTCCGAGTTTTATTGACGAATTTTAACTAATCCGCGGTTATGTCCGCACATGTGTCTCTTCTTTATTGTAAAAATAATAATTCCTTGTTAAAACGTGTTAATGCACGAAAAATAATGAAAGTACACCTTGAAAGACAGAGCATTCATAAAAAATTCATATTTTAAAACAAGTTAAAGCAATTTGTAGTAAATGTTACAAAAGAAAATGCATAAAAAAAAATCTCACGAAATCAACAAATACCGAAAGTGTTTATTACCTTGAAAATCATAATAATAATAATATTAATAAGAATAGGTAATTATATGATGCTTAAACAACATTCATTTATGAATAGTCCTAAATAGGGCAATTGTAGATATGCGTATTTGTGTTGACTAATATAATAATTTGAAAACGACATTGATGTATGTGTGGAAGTTATGTGCTCTGTTGTAACCTCCTTTTCCTAATACTTGCCTATATCAACTGTAGACACACTCCATATTTGTGTCGATACGTCTGCGGTCAATGTCATTTGTCGACAAGATCTTATCGTGCCACCTCCTCCCTATAAGTTCATTTTCAGAAAGGTTTTTCAGAAGGCATGTTATTCAAACGAACGCAACCTTATTACAAATGTCTGTTATGCACTTTAAAGGAAATTTGCATTTTGTCGCGCAGTTCATATCTAGAACAAATCGAAAAGTATTTGACCGACTCTGCAATCTTCACCAACGATAATACTGCTGATTTTTCATTTTGAATTTTACTTTTCCCGATACCAATCAACCGGCTTTGTCAAAACGCAGCTGGCCAACTAAATACGCTTTTAGAGTTGAATTACTTAGTCAAAAAGTTTACAATTACAAAAAAAAACGTGCCTGCCTATCGACTTATGTCCACCTAAGTTACTCCTACGCGGATATTAAGCCGCCGTAATTTTGTAGCATGCATAAACGTGGATGAATGCACCCGACAGTGCGTGAAGACAGATTATCTTCTGCCAGAAATTTAAAGTGTCAGCGTTTCGTTATACAGTAACCTAGGCCGATCTGCTGTGACACACCAAGGCGAAACAACATCTGAAAATTAAATTCCGTCAATTGCAATTGCAGTTTCCATAAAAGAATTAACAAAAAAAAACTCTATGTGAGTAGCTGCTATATCCAACCAAAAGTTTGTTATCTGCAAAAAAAATCGTAAACAGAGTCAATAAAATACTTAAATATTTACTTGAAAGAACAAATGTGTGTATTTGATAATTAATTTTCTCATAATATTTTAATTAAATATTGCCGCCAGCAATCACGCAGTGTTATATACTTGAAATAAAATGCTATTTTAGGTCACGTTACTGCCTTAATCTAAATCAGTGGTTCATAACAGAGTCGCCGCAAGTTTAGTGCCGTTTTCATCTGTTGAATAGTTAGCCAAGGAAATACGGCGTCAGCAGTGATTTTAAGCAGTCAAATTCATTGTAGTCGTAATTAGTCAAAATTCCTGACAATTGGCAAACCTGAGTTTTCGAAGAAACTCGTCGACTTTCGCTGTCCTTTCCGGCTCATTTTTTGCTGGCCACATTTCTGCACCTATATCTACTCCAGTGCTCTACTGCTTTACTCAGGACGCAAAATATGTCTTCTGGACTATAGTCACGATTATTTACAAGATTATATACTGTAAACCTCGAAAGATATGTTGACTCTGCAAATGTAGGATATAAAATTTTACAGTCCTACTCGCAGTTTTCTATGCGCCCCTCCACTTCACGTTTATGTAATTACTTCAAATTAATTTTTTTAATATCTTCGTACTGTTGAGCGTAGCTAGAAGTAATTTAAAAGTATTAGGCCACTACTTAAATAACTGTAATTCAAATCCTTAGTAATCACTGCAACTCAACATTTCGTCATAAAATTTATTTTTAACACACACTCATTCATAATCTCAACGATGTATTTAATACTAAGTACAGATAACAAGTCTTAATTCCAATCAATTACAATTTTCCATATGCCCTGTTTACGTAACTCAACTCAGTCAGGCTTTCGTCACAATATTATTCAAGTCTTAACACATTCCAACCGGAATTTTTACATTTCGAATGTGGATCAAAATAAAAACATAATCGCGAGCGTACATTTAAATTTTTAATATAATTTTTAATGGTTATTTTTTAATAAACAGTGTATTAATCTCTCGCTGATAAAACCTACTGACGTGCTTTCGTTGGCTCCTTACTTCGAACTTTTCCGTAGGATATAAAATTTAACGATTTGTATACCTACATCCTAAACTCCGCGCACCTTTTAAGTTTTAGCGTAAGCTAATAAAGGTATCACTACAATAACGTTCCATAATAACTAAGAGAGCCAAGATTTTTAAGTCCGTTGACCAATTTCCAAATTGAAAACCCAGCTCAGCATGTTTTTTTTTGTGTTCTTTTGAAAATATATATCTATATCTACCGAAGAACAGAGGACATGGGAATGTTTTAAGATAACGTACGGCTTTTTTTTTATTTAGAAACGCATGTCACAATTACGTCAATGTTTACAAATATGTGTTTTTTTTTCGACGTTTACTTTTATACCTACAAGGGTAGTCAATAGAATTAGAAAAAGGCTCGTGGGAGAGAATTCGAATGCAATATGTGCATGGCATTTGTCATGTTTAATGAGTTATTTACGTGGCATATTCCGGAAGAAGTAAAGTTGAAAGGTTGGGTTCCTTGTTTTCTAATGCTCGTGGAACGCACTTTTGGGGGTTTCCTCGACCAGCTCCTGACAGCTCGCCGGCCGGTGTAAGGGGGAAGGGAGGCTCCGGGATTGATGGTCTTTGTCGTGTTTCTGGTCGCCCGTGTCGAACGCCCTCCTTTTGTCGAGTAAGCTTCTCCCCCTTTTGCTCCAGATGCGCCGTGACCGACCGTCCTTTGTTCGCCATTTAACGGTAGGCGGTTTCGTCACGCGCCGCGCCGCCCAATGGGCGCGCCGCGATACCGAGGCCCCGCCTCCGTGGGCCGCGCCTGCGCACCGAGTTCCTGGGCGAGGTGAGAAAGGGGCACGCGGCGTGCGTGTGGAAACTTTCTCGGCTGGCTCAGTCTCGTTTTGGTTGTCGAATTGGCCTGTCGCGATACAACCTGATAGCTTTCGTCTTTTTTTCACCCTCCTACTAGTGGCCTGTGGTACGCAGCTACTCTTCTTCTTTTTTTGTCCGTGTCGTGTATCGCGGGTGCCGTTCGCGCTCTTCGCTTTTGTTTTTTATTCATCCCTTCCCTCTTTTCACGGCCGCGGAGTGAAGCATCGGGCTATTCCGGGAGCGACGCTAGTAGTTCCAGATTCGTTCGTTAGATGGCAGCAGGTGTGGCTCTCGCGGAAGACCAAGGCTCCAGCTGTGCGCAAGGTAAGCGCGCGTGTGTGTGTGTACGTTTACGTTGCTACCAACGAGCGTACGTAAACATGTAATATATTACCGCGCCTCGCCTCCGGGTTCTAACAATCTACCTCCCTGTGAGCATGAGATGCGTGCGCCTCGAACACAGTTTTCGAACGCTTAGTGCCTGTTTCGCTGAATATTCTTTTCCAAAGTGATGTTTTGCTTTCAAGTAAGACATGCCAGCACACTAATTACAAAAAAATATAGGTTTCCTAACACATAAATCAGTAACAGCGGTGCTGTCTTGTTCTCGGAAAGGAAACATGATAATAATAAGAAATAATAAATTACAACATACTTCATTTTTTTTTTGTATCGGTTCATCGTAACTCGTAAGTATAGGCAGAAAGTTCTAACAACAAATTTTTATATTTGCAATACTTTTAATAAGAAATTTCATTACATACTGCTATTTTCCAACTCTCCACGCCCCCAAATTTGGGAAAATTAACTCCCCGATCGTCTTCATTGACTCGCGTTTTGTAGGTTGCGGGTTCGAGTCCAACCGCTGGCACTGTGGGTTGTTTATACTCGTATTTTCCCAACTCCATTCCAAGGAGGACCTTCCCCGATATTAAGCGTGCTTTCTTAGCTTTTGCGGGTGAAATAAAATATTCACTAGCTTCCATTCAATAATAATTCCATTGTATATTGCTATATCACTAACCATGCCTAGAATACGCTACGGTACGCGTAATAGTGTAACGAAATAACAAAAACAATAATGTACATCGGTGTGATCTTGCAGATATTGTGATGCCCAGTATTAACTTATTAGGCCTACATAAAACCCCACCTACAACGTGATTGGTCACTTACGATTAGAATAAAATTACTGTGTTATTTTCACAACCACTTATTTAGTTTTCAATAATACTTGAAGTAAAACCTTTTCCTACATATACGAATTGTCGTTTGTAGGATTATACATTTCTATGATAATTTTGCACTAAATGAACAGATATTCTCAAAAGTTGGCCCTCCTTGATCCTGTTACAGTATAAATAGTGTCTTTGTATAGCTTGAAACATCGTGTGGTGGCAGTGTAGTGAAACATATGAACATTTCTGACAGGCTATTCACGGTAAAGTGAGCACTTTTGAAAGCCCCCTCATTTCGAATAATAGTCAATAAATATATTTTATTTTAGCCTTAGACGCTAACTTCCGAGTGCAGAGGAATATACACACGGTGTTTATTACTTACTTGGCAATATATTATTTTAAAAGGGTGCTTAAAGGATAAGAAATGGCTGGAAGGGAAAAGTGACTAGGGCCTCAAAAGTGCTGACTTTACTGTGAACAGAATAGGGCCTATAATGAATACGTCTACACTTAATCGTGTCGCACTTAATCGTGTCGGGGTGTGGGTAAGGAATTCGCAAGAGGGTAAAAAACGTGGATTTCCTGTCCTGGAGATTCTACGAAAGTTTAAAGAGAACCAAGTGGGATTTGGAGTGCACTGCGCTAGTGATTTAACTTAAGACACGGAATTGAACAACTAGCTCACAGTTTCACAACTGCGAGCAAGGCGTATTCCGTGTCGTGTTTTCGTCAGTATTATCACAAGTAACGTCATTTAAACTGCAGCACTTTATTTGTACGGAACTAGAACTTACTAGCTGCTTGATATTCGTCAGAAACATGGATGAAGTACACACGATTGGAAATGTTAACTGAAAATCAAAAGGTATCTGGGGTTCAGATTTTTAGTTTGCTCACCGAATATTTTCGAAAGGATATTAACGATGCCTGTAGTAAAATTACGTGATTTATTCTGCAGCTGAAATGGACGATGTTTAAACTTATTTAATCATAAGTCAACATGAGTTACGTACAGAGGAATATAGAATATTATTTATGGATAGTGATCTGGTGTCGAATTTTTATACTGATGATGATGATAATGATACTGATTTTCAAACGCCTGGCTTACCGAGTTTTTTTTTCCTCGTGTGTATTTTTCTCTTCCTTCGCTGAAGGATTAGTGCTTTGTCCTGTATGCTCTTCTGTGGTGGTTTAAAACTGTCGGCTTAATAATTTGATCCCAGTGTTTGTTGCTTTGCAGTGTTTGTGTGAAAACTGGCTGGGATATATAAACTGCGATGCTCTCTTGATAGCTGACTCGTGAAGTTACTTACTCAGCGCGGTTTTCCCCTCTTATTTATCTTACTGCTCGGATATCGCTGACAGTAATGACAGTTATCAGTAAGTTCGCGTCTCTAGGCTGGCACGTAGGTACGACGAGAGCATGCGTTGTAGCACTGGCTAGTAACACTTCTATCGTAAATTGTTCTACGCGATTGGACATCTGATACCACACATCCATTGTGACACACTGTGAGCCACCGTGGAAATCGAAGTGGTACTTTCAATAATTTATTCCAGTGGCACCAATTTACACACCTCTTAAGGGAACATGAACATCGCAGAACACGATAACTGAACTATTGAGATATTTTAAAGCCAGTATAAGCAATTTGTGATCTTCGCGGGGGGAATATTTTGCTGAAGTGATGAACTTTCAACGGATAAATTCTCATGCGATAATTTTTATGGTATTTACTTTTATTATGGTAATTTCATGGCAAAAGAATGTGCACGAACGAGGAAATACCTCTTCAGTGAAAAGTTGCTGTAAACATTTAAGTATGTTAACTTGCATTACATGTGCCCGGAAACAATTTACCCTTATAGCTTACAGCATGTAAGAAAAAATCACAGCACAAAATGTGTGGTAAATATACGTGATTATAAAGTAAGGGAAAAATTCCTTGACCGTATAAGGGAAAATTACCTGAAAAAAAGTTTGCTAAATTACCACGACACAGAGGTTTGTTCGCGTGGTATGCTATTTCTGCTATTTGAGAGTAAGTGATATTTTTCAAAGAGCAGCGAAGTAGCAGAAACAGCAGTTACTATCGGCGGAACGACACGAACGACAAACAGGAGGCAACTAGCACGTCGGAAATAAATAAATGCAATTTTATTAGGAAAATGGTGATAATCATTATTGCCCCTTTGTAATTTACGTGCATTTAAAATTTAAGACTACTCAGGGTAACTTACTTTCGAGGATAAATGTGTCTTAAATTATTTTCATTACTATGTACACATCCTTGTGCACTTCTTACAGACACCCAAACATCTTCTCGTCATCATCTGTGTAAAAAACAATTTATTCTCCGCATTCACCACTCTCAAGATTCTTCGGCGTTTGTCATTTTAATTTGGAAGCCATTTTTTTCGTTTTGTTGCTCGTTCTGCAATTTCTACTATGCTTCGGCGAGCAAGAGCAGAAATAGCTTATTTTTATATCAGTAATGCAAACTGCTACTGTCGCCCAAATAGCATATAAAAAAGTGCTTCCTGTAACGCAAACGCCGACTAGCAGAAATAGCGCTACACTAGTAGAATAGCAAACCACTCGAACACACCTTATGTAACACCCCCCTTCTAAATGGGAAAGTTGTTTTGAAGACAATAAGTAAGTGAATTATCACTTACGCGTAAGGATAACACCAGATACCGAATTTTAAATCTTGTAGAAATCTGATTTCCCAGAGGTTGGAAGCGAACTGCCAACATTCTGTGTTTCAGTCCAGTGTGTCATTATCTACACTACGGTGTTCACACGACGATTCGCCTGTAGCACATGTAAGCAAAAACGAGTTTCCCATACTATGTTCGCGAATATTACCTTGCAATGGTCAGGTAGTTTTCCCAATAGTTTTACAGTGATATAATAGTAATTTTCATGATTGTCTGTGGCTAAAAAATTTTAAGAAGCCGTGATAAAGCATGTGCTGCAACCTCTTAAAAATTAAAATTAAATAAGCAACTTGTAGGTATATTTTGCTTTTTAGTAAACAGGTAATGCACCCTAGGTACACGGTACTGATTAATAATACTATGCAAATCAATTATGGTGATTGGTGAAAAAAATGTTGGGCAGGCGGGAGTCGCCTGGGAATTTTTCCTCTCATATGAACTTTTCTGTAGCTCATGCAAGAAAATTTGTTTACCTACCAGGGAAAGTTATTTCCCATTCTGAACAATGATGATGCATGATGATTGATGAGAAGGATCGTCCCCACGTACAAATTATAACAACGATGTTTGATGCCTCCTTCAGATCGAAAGTACCGACTGGAAAACCCAGGAAGTCACAAACGAGTAACATATAATGACTGCTAAAAATATATCTTTAAAAATAAGTTGTATAGTATATCCACGGTTTATTCACACTTTTTGAAACAAACATTTGAAAATCACCCCAATGTATAACGTGTTTGGTTTTTTATCACAAGTGTTTTATACTTATTTTTAACGTGAAAGTACCGTATTTCTGGTTAAATTGAACTCTTATTTATATTTTATGTGTAAGCTAGATTATGTAATGTATAATTAACACGAATAAGAACAGTGATAAAATAGGTGTATCGGTAAAGCGCAGTAAGAAATAGTTCTTATGCAAAATATCACTATACCGACTGCACACGAATGCAGTGCATTGTCCCTTTGGTGTAATTTCCTATACTCGGTTAAGCTTTGTTTGCANCTATACCGACTGCACACGAATGCAGTGCATTGTCCCTTTGGTGTAATTTCCTATACTCGGTTAAGCTTTGTTTGCACGAGGCGGAGGAATATCGTGGAAGTAGAGCTTTGGCAGGGCTTCAGAGAAAAATTGGAAGTAACCGTGAATGGATTTTATACACATTGTATTTGTGTTGTTGGTTTCGAATATTTGAACCTAACCTATCCCGAGTGTTACACTCTAAATCTGAATCATTTAATCCCAACCTATTCCGAGTGTTACACTCTAAATCTGAAAATCTGAATCAGTGAGAATTTTACTGTGTCAATCAGTTAATGGCATCTGACNCCGAGTGTTACACTCTAAATCTGAAAATCTGAATCAGTGAGAATTTTACTGTGTCAATCAGTTAATGGCATCTGACTGATTCAACAGTCACTTCACTGAATTTAACTGACGAATCAGTGAAAAATGCCAGTTTTCCTTCACTTACTGATTCAGTGACATTTTCCACTGATTCATCAGTCATTTTTTTTTCAGTGTTTACGAGTGATTTGTTTCTTAACTGATGGATCAGTTAAACGGAGTGTAAAAATAATCATTAAACATCGTATCAAGTGAAATAACAACGTATAAACAAATAAAACCAATACACATTACTTGCTAAAATGTGTTTCGTTTTTTAAAAACACATTTTTATGAGGTAACATGAACATGCAATTCCGTCTTTCATTCCGTTTTTACGTCTTTCATTTCGTTGATGTCNCACATTTTTATGAGGTAACATGAACATGCAATTCCGTCTTTCATTCCGTTTTTACGTCTTTCATTTCGTTGATGTCATGTTATCATCACAGCGCTCTGTTTGAAGGTTTAAACTGCATATTATAGAGTGGTGAAGAGAGTGATCTCCATATGNATGTTATCATCACAGCGCTCTGTTTGAAGGTTTAAACTGCATATTATAGAGTGGTGAAGAGAGTGATCTCCATATGTACCAAGTTATTCGTTTTAACAATCCTAACGGTATCAATCAAACCAGAAACGAAAAGTAAGGCGGTACAATTTAAAACTACACGCTTTCGATGAGGAAATATAAGGTATACTTATATTTTCCATCGAATTATTAAATATGACTTGGTAGCCCAGATGATAAGGGAACGAACTAAATGTTAAGAGGAGTGGCTGTGTGAGTTCAATCCTGGCCACCTGCGTAAAGTTTTTTACTTTTTAAATTACGGTAAATTGCTCAATATAAATACTCAACAATAGTAAATATGTTTATTTCTCGTTATTATTTGGCTAAATTCAACAAAAACAATATTTAATTCGCCGCTGCAGTTGGTCGTTACTTATTCAATTAGTGAAATTGTTTCACGTCACTAATTCAACTAGTGAAATTTTCTCACTGAACAATCAGTTGTTTTTTCCACTGATCACATGCCTAATGTCACGCGTTTTAGGAAGCAGGCTACGCTTTAGAGTCTAAAAAAAAAGACTGGTTTCTTTAATTGTGCGATTTAATAAAGAACGTTAATTGTGATGAAAAAAATTCGCTTGGAACCATGTCGGCATCACAGCACAAGAAGTACGCGTAAGTCTGTACAAAAATGTGGCAAATTTGCAGACAATTTTTTAGTGTACTTACCTAAACATTCCATACCAGAAATTAGCAGTAACGTGTAGGCCTATGTATTATTTTTATTATAGAAACGACCACCTAAAGGTTTCATTGTGTCAATGTCAAGCTCACCATCACTTTTTATAGCAGGATTCCTACACTGTTAGAAATTTCTGTAGATATACGGAAAGTTTTACGGAGATGTAGAGTTAATTATGGAAATGCACTCCGTAATGACGAATAACGGAAATGAGCTCCGTAAATATAAAATCCGGAAGCTCTTCGTATTCTTATGGATTCGATTTTGAGACACGAACAATGCAGATGATACCTGAAGCGCGTTTTCTCAAGAGAAAAAACAACACAGGGACTACCCCTAATGAATATGCATATTTTATGAACCGCCACGCAAGACAATAAGGCTGCGTGGTAATGGAAGAATGGAAGCGGTTGGATGAAATTGTGTGGGCTGGAGTTGCCGACCTAGTTTAGTAAGCTCATTGTAATTTCTTTTAAAATGACTACAGCGCTTCTTTGGGACTGGGACGTATGAATTTACATTTACAATTACTTTCTTAAGTGGAATAAAAGCGCGAAGGTGTGAGAATGGCGAAACTGTTGCGATTCTAGTTAGTACGTTATTAATGTTATATAAATATTTGGTAATTAGCACGTCCAGCGCAGGTGACAAGGATGTCGTAGTATCATGCTTTACCAGGCCTCGAGCTAAAGGCGACCCACTCGTGAAAAAAAGGGTCGAAATCGCGAACACTCGTGTGATATGATTTCACACTGTGGTAAATACGGTTATTAGTGAAGAAAATTTAATGATCTGTGGGTAGCATCCTAGTTAAGTAATCATCTGTGGGTAGAATCCAAATTAAATAGTCATCTACTGCGAGTAAAAAAGGTGTCACCGTTATTTAGTATTTTTTTTTTTTAAGTCTGTATTTAAGCATAAAAACAAACGAACGCAACTGCGAGACCAAAATACCCTTAAGTGTACCGGACCAGGAAATTTCTATCGCCGTCCCTGGTTACCTGCCATATTTGTGCCAAGACGTTATACACTGCAAAAAAAATTCTGTATTTGTACAAGGAATTCTTTGGCAACTGGTTGAAAAACATAATTTTGTAACACTGCAAATAATGTGGCCTAATTTCTAAATATCTTATAGAGGAACGTGTGAAACTAATATCGAGTTCTATCTAACAAGTGGTGTAGTCTTCGAGTTTATTATAAATACTGAGCTACATAAAGATATGTTTTCTAAAATAATATGTTGTAAATATACAATATCATATATGTAGAGTTACAGGAAAATTTTTGGCAACTAGTTCCAAAACATTGTTAGTAACAAGTACAAAATATTTTTACTGTGTAGGCTGTTCATAGTAAAGTGAGCACTTTTGAGGCCATAGTTACTTTTTCCTTTCAGCTATTTTTTTTTAGCCATTAACCACCTTTTTAAATAAATATTGCCATGTAACTAAACAACACAGTGTGTATTTTCAACCGCACTCACAAGTTAACGTCTAAGTATAAAATAAAATATTTATTGACTATTATTCCAAATGAGAGGGCTTTCAAAAGTGCTTACTTAACCGTGAATAACCTACTGAAATTAGTATGTTAACAAGACAGCATTTCCTTATAGAGTTAACGTAAAGATAAATGACGAACCCAAAGAAACGTGTTGGAGTAAAACTTCAAAATCACAGTATGCAAGGTTTTTCAGCTGGCTTTATGAATTTTGGCCTACCCAACAAACACAGTCAAAAATAGAGTACATGCAATGAGAAAAATTTTGGAATCCTTCTATTCTATTCACATGTATCCGTCAATTTAAAGCTGTGCAATTTAATTCATGTAGGTTAGTCTAAGAGCTCGTAAGTAAGTGTTTAAAAGCTTTTGATTTAAATAACATAGGTGATATGGGTCTACATAGCCGAAGAACCGCTGAAGTAGGTAAGCAAAAATATTTAGGTACAGAAAACAATTTAGTTCAAGTCACAATTATTTATTTAGTAATTGAAATCATTCTTACTTTTGTCAGGGGACGAGGGTACTGACAAATTCTAATACTAACAATAATAATAACAACAACAATAATAATAAAGGATAGTGTTAGTATGCCTTTCGCAGCTGTTGTACTCTTAGTTCCTATAAGGACTACATACTTTGAAAACATTGCAACCATAGAAATAATTTTTAGTTTTAGTTCTTCTCCTTTCCTGTGCCGTCGTTATGTTAATAGCCGGTATTATTAGAAAAATATGTGACTTACGAGTTATGTTTGAGCCCTGTTTTGATCTTGTTTGAATTTGTATCTGCAACTGTATCAATAACATTACAGCAGAGATGCCTACCATATCAGAAAATGTCCAGCGATGTACAGATTGTTCATATAACAAAGACAGAAATAAGTTAAAATATCTTGATGCTACTACTGCTGATGAAAAACTGCGTACGTACCTGGCACCTGTTCTGTCAATTTTCCTCTGCAAATTTTCCTTAGAATGAAGAGAACTGCAAATTCGTCTTTCAACTTGAGATGTTTTCAGCCATATAATTCAAGTGTGAATGAATGCAATAAACTCAAGTGTCATGATCTGTTACCAGCGTAAAATGGGTTTGTAATCCCTAGAAATCCATCAAAGACGATAAATCATCGTGTTATCGAAACAGACCAGTTATCAATGTAGTAATGATTCCTGCCGTAATTCAAAGTGCAGGCTTGAGTGATCAACAACTGCATGTGCAGTTCGTAATATGACCAGAAGTGTTTAAAAAAATTTTGATTGTGAGTTGGTGATACGTAGCGTCTAATAATTTCCTACCCTTAGGTATATGCAAAATTAGCTACCCGGTGGTAAGGTCTGAAAAACGTAGAAGCAAAAAATCTCTTGTCTCAAAACTGCGCATTGGTTTTGAAAACAGTAGTCGGCGCTAGTTTTCAGATTCAAAGTCACACAACGTATTTTTTTAAAATTTCCATAGTGATTTCATGTAGGAAACTCTTTGTATGTGACCGAAACATCCACTTGATTTTGTCGGTGTTTGTGTGTGTGTGTGTGTGTGTGTGTGTTGAAAGAAAAGGAGGGGAAAAAAAAAAGAATAAATTGATGGCTTTGATCCTCGTCATCCGCAGGTAAAAAAAAAACGAATTTCATGAATTTTTTTACCATCTAATTGGTTTGACGTACGATTAGGTTCATTAGTTTGAGAGAAAAGTTAACTTTAACGTGTGATGGGACGAGACCCCGTGAGTGTAAAGAAGTCAACCAAGGCATCCAGAAATGTCCAATTAGTGTCGAACCAAATTCAATTCTTTATTTAAAAATCAGCAGGATGTAATTAGAAAAGAATCTTCCTAATTTGCATAAGTTACTCTATCTTAGCAACATCCAAGTTCTCTTCTAAAGTATCTCTGGCTGACATGCGAGTACTGGGTAAGAAACATACGCAAAGTGTGTTCGCAAAACGATAGACAAAAAAAAAAGAGGCATGTTCACAAATGCATGTTGTTCTGTTAATCGACAGGGCCAAACTGGACGAAAATTACATAGTATAATAAAGTAACGGAATTAAATAGAAAATAGCGACACCTTTTATTAAATTCATGTAATCATCTGGATGCCAAACAAGGCAATGACGTACGCTGTGTAGTTTACATAAATTATAAATAAAATCGCTTCACAATCAGAGAAGATACTCCAATTTTTGTTCTCTTGGCTAGCAGGTTATACATAATGAACTTGAAAAGAGCGTCGGGCCAGCACAACTGTTTTCAAAGTTTCAGCTACATTGTTAATTATCGATTTTCTTTTGAATTGTATTTTTTGATAAATTGTGCGAATAGTACTTGAAATGAATAATCGTTCACAGCGAACCTACATACGTTGTTAGCTATTTTTTTATATATAGGCGGCGTGGTTGTAGAGCATGTTAGACCTAAATACTTAAGGGGTATTGGCACAGGTGGACTAGTTCGCCTACGGATTCGCTGCAGGCGCGAATTACATAGGTTTGCCAAATTGTGGGCGCACAGCCTACGGCTAGATGGGCGTGTGCGTAAGATAGGTGTGCCATGAACACTTCGTCATCCCACCTCTACCCGACCATCACCTTTGCCCAACAATTTTTTTTCTGTGGATTTTTTATTGCTGCTTAAGCGTTCTCCGCGTAGGGTCTGAAAAATTCGCTATTTAAGACTACAAACGAGCCTTCGGCTATGATTAGGGGGGGGGGACTGTTACATCGTGAGTACACCATTGACAACAAAAATTGACAAACGTTGTATGTGTTTTAACGGAAAATGTACAGGTTTCTGTAAAATTATNTCAACTCACGAGTCCTCCTTCACACAGGAAATTGGTTTGTAAGCCGTCTGGTATATAGCAGTAAGTTAAATAAAGGAAAATAAAAGGATAATGATCCCCGATTAAATACAGATGTAGATGAGATTCCAATTTGTAGGCTTTCGAGGCCGGTCGTATAGGAATTAGTGTGAGGGGGGCAAGAGGTTGACATTCCTTGCCCTACAAGGTAACTGCACTGTTAAGGAGCCTGTGGCGGGACAGTCAGTTCACGGACCGTTGTGGTTCTGCAGTGGAGTTCACACTGCACCTTGTGCACAACCAGGCCTACTGATTATAACGCAGCGCACCTCGATTAAGCAGATGGCTGAGCGCCGGCTATCGGTGCGACACGGCCTGGGCAGGCCCGTGGGCCAAGCTTCGGAGAGGGTGGCGTTTATACTTAATAAGGAAACAGGTATATACATTTGGAAACTTTTTGTTGAAGAGACTGTAGCCGACGGGTTAAAATAACGCAGTGCACGCCTGAAGGATTTACAATGTTTCAACACAACGGCCTGTAACTGACCATTTTCTTGTTTATAAATTGAAATACACTTTAAAATCAGTTATCGCTTGTGCGAAACTTCAGGAAATCTACTACTTATTTTTCAAATGTTTTCTTTTAGAGAGAGAGAGAGAGAGAGAAAGAGAGAGAAAGAGAGATAAAGAGAGAGCGAGAGAGTGAGGGATTGATTTGGTCAAATTTAGTGAAGACTCATATTCACACAAGTTTTCATTGCGTCCGAAAGTTGGTAAATCATTTTCGCTGCAGTATCATGTGTGTACTTAGGGTGAGTAGAAAGAAAAGTAGAATTGCTTTGTCGTAATAAAATTTATTTTAGTGGTTCTAACACATTTTGTCTGTTTTTCCCCTCACAATTGGATATACTTAATGAAATTGTGGAAATTTAAAATGTCACTGGGTCGATAAGAGAAGGGTTCGAAACCCCTCCCTTATATACGCCTTTAGTCTTGGGTTACAATCTCAGTATGCAACTTGTTCAGGCGATACGTTACGGTTGATTTACACAAAAGTAGCCGCTTGGTGAACAATTTAGGGGCTCAGTGCCATAGGGAGCTATCCCACAAATATATATTTATAAGAAAAAAAAATTTTGTACAGTTGTTTTACCGAAAAAAAAAAACCGTATATTGAAGTGCAATTGTTTTGGGTACAATACTCGATACACATTTTGTGGTGAACGAAAAAATATAAGGAAGCGAAATATGTGTCAATTTTCATATTCTTGTAGCACTGCAAACTGTATTATGTAGTAAGAACATTCATAAGCTGAGAAATAAAATTAACATAATATTATTCATAAGCAATGAAATGCAAACGTAATGTATTATGACGTCTGATATTCCAACTTTAATGAACGTAATATTATTAATAAAAGTGAATATTATTTTTTTCACGTACTAAGGTTACTAAGGTAATGTAGAACTTGCATATTAATAATATATATGATAAACTGTGCATTAGTTAAAGTTTTATAAGGTTGGTGACATTTGACATTGTTTACACAGCGGCCAACTTTATAGTGTGGGATAACCCCCTATGGCACAACAAATCTCACTGAGGACAAATGTACTAGTTTCTGTAAATAAATGTAGATGGCATAGTGTACAATCAATATAAGTACGATTTCTACAGTGAACGGGAGATGGCAGAAGCTGTCTAAAAACCACATAATCTCATTTTGCCAATATGTTTGGGATAGGTCCCTCTAGCACTGAGCCCCTCAATTTAGGAAATATGGTTAAGCTGTGGTCTGTTAAATAAACCATTATCTTGCAGCAGAAACAATAAGGTTCTAACGTAGGTAATACACTGAGGAGCCAAAAACACTGGTACACTTGTCTAATATCGCGTAGGGCCCCCGAGCACGCAGAAGTGCCGCAAGACGACGTGGCCTGGACTCGACTAATGTCTGAAGGTATGCAGGAGGCAATTCACACTATGAATCCTGCAGGGCAGTCCACAAATCCAATCTGCGCCAATTTGAGAAAGGGTTGCCCGTCTGTCACATTTAATGATTCTCGTCAGTCGTCGTTTGTCCCGTTCGTTCACGATCTTTTTCCGGCAGCAGCGATGTCGAAGATTTGATGTTTTACCGGATTCCCAATATTCACGGTACACTCGTGAAATGGTCGTATGCGATAATCCATATTTTATCGCTACCTCGGAGATGCTATGTCCCATCTCTCGTGCGCCGACTATAACACCGCGTTCAATCTCACTTAAATATTGATAACCTGCCATTGTAGCAGCAGTAACCGATCTAGATGCTGACCGCATCGCGTTACTCTGATTGGTGCCATACCTCTGTTATTTGCATACGCACGCCTATACCAGTTTTTTTTTTTTTTTTTTTTTTTTGCTCTCCAGCGTATATTCACAATTTGAGATTCAGAAAAAAAATTACAGCTTGTGCTGTTGTAAGCGCAGAATAAGTCAGATGATGTTACACTTTTGCAATTAGAAATTATTCAGCTGGCAATCTACTTGTTGGGAGAAAAAAGCAGCTTAAATCCCTGCAATGGAAACTCAATTTTATAGAGAGCTATATTACGCTAAAGCGAAAAGTTTCGCTTGCTGTTATGAAGTCGTAACTAATAAAGATCACGACTAGCAAGTTTCGTTGGCATATTCTATTCGCGGTATCTTCACACTTATTGTTGGTTGTTTCCTAAAAATTTTATGTATCAGAAACATTTGATATGTCTGTTAACGTAAACGTTTCTTATTTTTTGTTTAGTTATACTTTTACTTATATTTTATCTATGCATTGTAATGTTCCATTTATAATTACTACGTGTAAATCCAGAGAGAAAATAAGTGTGTTGATAATGCCTAGTAAGAAATAGTTCTCATATAAAATATTGTTAAACTGAGTGTGCTCGAATGCGGTGCGTTGACCCTTTGGTTCAATTTTATAGACTTAGTTCAGCTTTGTTTGCACGAGGCGGAGGAATAGCCTGAAAGTAGAACTTTGGCAGGGCTTCAGCAGACAAGTTTTAAGTAACCGTGAATGGACTATTTCACCAGTCATGCTTAAGAATATTTAGATGGCAGCAACGCCAAATCCCGAGCGTTGTTTTGATGTCAACAGATATGGACAGGCCTGGGCACGGGCATTTTGCTCCTACAGCCATATATTTTTTAAAATGTATGGTGTAGTCGGTGCTGACGCAGTGAGTGATGCTGTGTACCTATCAGGATAGTGACGTCGTGAGGAGCGAGTGCCCACAGCACACACGTACTCCCGAGACAGCTCTCTCTCTCTCTCTCTCTCTCTCTCTCTCTCTCTCCAGTCGTGTGTTGTTGTTCTGTCAGGGTGTGGTGGGTGGGCGAGGGGAGGACAGATAATGGTCGGCGTGTTGTCTCGTGTATTAGCGGGGAGCCGGGGTTCCCATGCACCGCGGGGCAGCCCCGTGCTTATCTGCGCGGGGCGGCGCAAATCAAACACGGGGCGCGGGTATAATCGTGCCGGTGCAGCACGCGGGGGTGACGAGACGCTGTAAATAACGCGCGCAGATAGGGTGGGCGAGCATCTCCCCCACCCCACACCCCGGGGAACCATGACACCCCCACAGTCCCACAGGAGCAGCGGCCCGCTTCTTAAACAATGGCTCAGGCGTCCACGGCCAGATAGCACACTTTTTTCCCATTTAAGGACATTGGCCGCGAACAAATTTGTTATTTTAAAATTGTACAACGTACTGTTAAACTTTTAGTCATTATCAATCATTTGTCTTCCCACGCAAAAAATGCCACATAGTTTTGCACAAATAAATGCCAAAATCACAATTACGTTTAATAAATGCACATATAAGCTGAAATGAAATTATCCGCACTAAAATACTTCTACAGAGTCGTGCAAGGAAATGTTTTTGCAATTTCACAAATTTTCTGAAAATAAGGAAATTCTCTGAATTTTTTTAAAATTAGTTTTGCTAAGCATACATTAAAATTAATTAAGAAAAACCTTTCAGTTGCCCTTATTAAATTTTCTGCAAATAGTTTGTATTATTTTATTTGTACATTATAAAACAGTAAAATTTTGACTTTAACATGTGATTTTGCAAACACCATGAGGCTTAAAAAAAATTTTATCTTAAGAAAAATTGTCGCAGATCATATCTATAAGTTGAAAAGTAAGATGGTACAAATATAAGATAGCTTACATTTTTGTGTGTCCAACGCCCTTCAGGCTTAAATTCTCGTCTTATGCAGAAATAATAGTTGTTATGCCACAATCTCAGTTTCAGAATAATTATTAAGAATTTCTAACTATAAGAAATTTACATTTTACGAGCCGTGTGATATTTTTGTGATTGATTAATACTGCGTTTTATATGATAATTATAAAGAGGCAAGAACATATTGATATTTTAAAGTTTATATTTCCCTATTCGTGTCAACATTTTAAGTTGACGGTTCGGAAAGTAAGGCAAATAGTCAAACTTCCATAGTGACATAAAAAAATTGCTTTAAAAATTTTTTGTACGTAGGAAATTAAAGTATTATATATAATTTAGTGAGTGACGCCAAACCTTAAGGCGTTCGTCTACCTGACGCGCGACCTGGGCTGCAACGTGTCTTTAATACACGTTTTTGAAACAAACTATTTCACGTGAGCACAATCTGCACACGAAAAGAAATAACACTCCACACTAGTGCGGAATAAAACTTTCAACCCATCACGTTTATTGCTAACGCTATTTTGAAGCTCTTCAACATGGCGAAAAACTACGTTTTGAGACCGTTTTAATTTGAAATGTTCTGGGTGAATCCCTGCGAAACTAGACTAGCGCCCTGCATTGAACTTTGCTACAGACTATTCAGCAATGAAATGATAGGGTCACCTCCTAAAGTCCCATAACGCACCATGACGAGAACACTCCATGCCAGTTCAGAGCTCTGCGCGTAATGGTGCGTGTGGTAATGTCCCCTTATCCCTCTCGCAATTCTTGCCACTTAACGTTGAAATAATTTCCAGATAGACGGGCCTTTTAAAAGTGCCGGTCACCCCATTCCTCTGTGTCTCAGGTTAGAAGTTGGCATGGGAGGCAACCATAGCTCCAATCGTGGCCACGTCTGCCCAATCATAGAAAAACCGCAATACACGTGTCCTTGTTAAATTATTTACTGCGAGGCTTGGAGAATGGGGCTCTGTTCGGAAACGTACTTACGTCCTATTTCTACCTAGAACCTCCGACTGTCCTGTTAGTTTTAAGATAGATAAGAAAACAAATCACGTGACGAGACTTCCTATGACAATTATGGCGCAAAAAATAAGCTTTTACTCGTGGTAATACATGAACAACGCATTTCCATGAGAGCTAAGCTAAATTTGCATCTTCCTAAAAACATTCACTTTTAAACTTCTTTGTTTGCCGTAATTTTTAAAAAGAAAGTCAGTTATGAAAACTGGCTACAATCATTAACCATCTTTGCTTAATTCCCTTTTGGTCTTGGGGACAAATACAAAGTTTGGATTGCGTCACGCGCAACGGTATTCCACTCTAGCGCACGCCGGTTGCGAATTCAAGTTCCAATGTGCCTTCGATGGATCTCTTAAAGAAGTGACGTCTGTTGGCACGTTTTTGGCCACCTGATTTCCTGATGCTGCAGGGTAAGACCTAGGCTTCACGAAAACAACGTATACACTGGTAACTGCTGTTATTTTGTAAACCTTGCGTAGTTACACGTATGTGAAACTGATAAAAAAAAAAAAAGAGACAAAGACACCGTCTTTATTCTATAAACGCTCATTTTTTCTGTAAGAAATAATTTTCTGGACTGAAAAATGTTTTCTTTAAACAAATATGCCACAAAGTTCTTAGTTTTCTTGGTATTTAGCAGGTATAACAAGAACTATGCAGACTTTCCTGACCGAAGCTTCCGCACGGAGCCACGCCGTCCTAGAACACGTACACAAGGGGAAGGGCGCTGTCGCATTGCGTACAAACTTGCCGGAGTTCAACCCCTGTCAACACCACGAAGAATAGATTAACAGCGGCCAGGAAAGCTTTTCAAACGCATCGTGGACGATCCTGTCTCTATGCAGAGAAACAAGGATAACATTGCGCAGATGCAATAAGTGCCGCGGAGTGAAGGAAACGCACTTAAAATACCGCCTGTGGTGTTTCATTTTTTGGGTGTGTTGCCGTTGGAGTGGCCACAAAGAGATGTCAGGGAAGCATAGTTTCTCACGGGTACGTCAAGGGGGG
>NQII01003899.1:0-50595 GCA_002778355.1 Clitarchus hookeri
TATTGTAGCAGCAGTAACCGATCTAGCTGCAGACAGCATCGCGTAACTCTGATTGGTTCCATACCTCTGTGATTTGTATACGCACGCCTATACCAGTTTTTTTGGCTCTTCAGTGTATTTATTATTTATAAGTATCAGTGGCATTGCGATTTTCCGAAAAGAAGTTATAGATATGATGAGCAAAAAGTACTTTTGTAACCTTTGTCTCTTTGAATGAACAAAAATGTAACTAAGGAAACAATAAACGCAAATAAAAATTACTTACGGAATCGTAGTTATTGATTATTAATGGGAAAACTGTTCAGTGCGACCTGTGTTTTTTCCCGTTAAATCTGAGGTTGATGTGATGTAACCACAATCTTGCTGGTAGAAGCCAGAGGAGGCAATACAGAGCTGTCTCGGGAGCTTGGTCCAGCCATTAGAGACAACAATGTCTCGTGATTACATCACTTATGTCACTTATGAAGCCCGTAATTCACTTACTGGCATGAATGTGAACAAGTCATGTAATACAAATTTTAATAGTGTTTTCATTTCCAGGCGAAGTTTGGGTCCGTGGAGACTTCGCTGGATTTGTAAAATTCAGTTGCTGAAAAGAAAATATTTTGTAATTTTTAAATTTGATATTATTGCAATTTATTTTCATAGTGACATTTTGCATTTTGAGAAACATGAAAATAAATCGAGACTGAGTTATTGTCGTGCGAGCTGTGGTTGGCGTAGTGAACGCGATCGCAAGTTGCATCATAGTAAGCAAGTAAACACATTGATTGCAAATGCGGTACTGCGGAAATGTTAGAACCACTGCTTCTAATAGCGTGGCAATACCAAATGATACCGAAGCACCAGGTTGTTTGCGTAAGTGGTTCATCTTATTCAGAAGGAAAGTACATGTAATTACGAACATTGTACCCTAAAATAATAATAATAAATAATTATACACACATTATAGATGTATTGCACTAACTATAATTTGGTTACACATGAAGGATGTTCGTTGAAAATGTTTTTCATGTGCGTTGGTGTTCCCATCAAGTCCGGCAAAGTATTGCGTGCAGACAGTGTATTCGGCNGTTGAAAATGTTTTTCATGTGCGTTGGTGTTCCCATCAAGTCCGGCAAAGTATTGCGTGCAGACAGTGTATTCGGCAGAGTATTACGTGCAAACAGTGTATTCGGCAAAGTATTACGTGCAGACAGTGTATTCGGTAAAGTATTACGCACAGACAGTGTATTCAGCAAATTATCATGTGCAGACAGTGTATTCGGCGAAGTATTACATGCAGACAGTGTATTCGGCAAAGTATTGCGTGCAGATAGTGTATTCAGCAAAGTATTACGTGCAGACGGTGTATTCGGCAAAGTATTACGTGCAGTGTATTCTCATCCCATATTTCCTCTTTGGCCGTGAGGTAGCCAGGAACTCGGAAATCCCGGTGGTATAAAATTTTTTTGAGGTGTATATTTATAGAATATATACGGAGTGAAGCCATAAAACGGAATTATTGAAAGAGTTTAAAGTATCACTGTTTTTCAAGACATATGAATTACTGCTGATAAAGTATGATGTATAATAAAGATAAGTTTTAGGCAAACCAATATTTGTGTATTTTTAATTTGTATAATATGCACCAAAGAAAACGGAAGGTTCAAAATTAAAGAATAAAAACGAAATCCACAAATTTACTGCTCACATAGAGTTTAGCATATTCTCCGCTGCTCACAAAAATTTGAGCATATTCCCTGTTCGCCAACTATTGCGTAATATTTTTGTTTCTAGTACGAGTGGATCGTACCTACGTAGTGAGAATCATGTAAACATGGCGTCTTCCTCCTCCAAGGACATGCGTATTGCACGTACACAAACACAGTAGGTTCAACCCCACGCCTTAAAAACAGCCGCAGTTGAGGCATGGGACAATTTGCCCCAGGAAGTGCTTAATAATCTTGTGTTTGGCATGCCTCGTCCGATACAAGCGTGCCTCAGGAATCGTGGAGGTCCTACACGTTATTTATATTTATCAGTGCATCAGAGAAGAACATTTTGTTTGTTATTGGCACAGACGAAATTCCTTTGTGTACGTTATTTTCAGTTTTTGCCTTTTATTTATTTTATACTGGGATGATGTAAACGAGTGTTGTGTTCATTTCCACTTTATGTGCTACTAGGAGTACAAACATGAAATGTAAACTACTTTCATTCATTATAACATCTTGGATTCTGATATATGCTAAACTTTTTGTGAGCAGTATATTATGTAATATTAAAATGAGCTAAGATTACTTTTTTTGTAGGCCTACTATGGAACCCATTTGCACGAAAGGGAAGTTTTTTCTTCTATTTTTTCTTTTTGCTATTAGAAATTCAAATTATTCCATGCTAAAAACTCTTCAAAGACTACGATAACCAGTACGAACCAAGGTGGGAATGTTATATTTATCAGGTAGCTCTAAAGGCTGACTCGCAAGAACGTTTGACTACCCCTTCTGACGTAGGAAATTGCGCATTTTGTAAAAAAATCTCTGGTAAAAGAGAAAGTTGGTACAGGAATGGATGATATGCAAACGATTAAATTTTCTGGCAATGAGGCGTGCACGTACAGAAAACACTCTTTAGGTGTCTCATATTAAACACTTTTGTGATAAGCGCATATGATATTTGCCAGTTGTGATTTACGAGCGATAGGCACGCTGAGAAGCCTTACGAGAGAGCATTACAAACAATCGGTGGAGTTTGAGTGAGACTGGGCAATATGGCCGCGAAAGGAAGGGTAGAAGCCGCACAATTGGAGTATTGTACCCAGAAAGATCACCAAAAGTTCATGTCACAAAGTGTTTTTAAATACCTAGCTCCCCTGTTATACCATTCGTGGTTACTTTCAACTAAACTGAAGCCTTGATTAAGTTATATTTTGAGACTATACAACGCTTAAACAAGTCCATAAAATTACACCAAAGGGACAACCAAATAATTGCTCGATTCAATATATTATTTTTAGGCGGTTTATTTGGTTCAAAGGAACGAGTGTAGATGTTTAGAGCAAAGGCAGACTTTTTGAGTCAACAAAATATTGTTTATTGTAAACAAATACTTTTCAATCTTATTTATATTTGGTATCTGCAATTAAATTTTTTATCTTAGTATGTAGAGTTACCTGATTAATAGCCCGTCGAACATACGTGGGACAAGATAGCACGTCAGCTTTCTCACTATGGGAAAAAATTGTACAGGATAGCATACGTACTTTAATTGACGTCATGATTGCCATGGTTGTATCGACAAATGTACCCATGCACAGAGTGTTCCGAAGAGATAATAAAAGTGTCCTTCTTTGCATCAGGTGGATGGAAAACTGAACTAATGCAGTTTTATTTGCATCACTTGTTTTCTTTGTCCGTGCACTCACTCTGGTAATTTTTTTTTCTTCCAAAGTTTTCTGTTCGGTGTGTCAATTTACGCGGCTACGGGTGACTGAGTAATACAAACTTACTAGCGTGTGACGAATCATCGTGAGAGGTGGATCAATGGTATAGTAAAGTTCAAACTAGAAAATAATCTTCGCACAGCTCTTTGAGTGAAGGAGGGGCCACGGTAGTGTAGTGGCCAGACTGCTCGCTGCAGCGCGTTTGAAATACTTTCTTTTTCACGGAACTATAAATAATGCTTTAGATGTGCTGATCTAAGAAGAGGCACTTCAGAGTACATCATTTCAGAGTACTCCAAAATGGCTAACAACTGCTTTTTTAAACCACTGTATCTCAAAATATACGCGCGATATACTTACAAAACTACTCAAGAGCCCTGCATTGAACCTTCCTAAAATTTTTCCATCAGTAAAATAATAGGGCACACAGCTGTGAGTCCCATAGGTACACACAGCACGACAGAAACACTGCACGTCAGTTGAGAGCCTTGCGCTTAGTGGCGATCGCGCACTTAATACGGATGATAGTGTCACCCTTATCGCTCTCGCGCTTTTCGGTGTCCAGCATGGGGAAACAATACAGATAGGAAGGGATCCTTAAGCCTACCATGTGACACAAATGGCTTGGTATTCTATTCTTAAGAGCACCATTTCGACTCTATTGTGTTTTGGAAATTGCTGTCTATACAATATTGTAATTTTTTTATAAACAGCACTTTTGTATTCTTAATAAAAAAATTTGCACAATTAGAATAAAAAAATGAAACCACAGCTCAAAGGAAGACGATTTACTCATATGAGATAATTTATGGTGCTTTCTTGACTACGAGATTATAAACGTTAAATTACTGTTGAGGTGTATCGTGCGATATAATGCTGCATATTCAATAGTTCATTAAAAGGCAAGTTTCAAATTATGTATCCTTATTTATTAAGTCCGCATGTTCCGTAAGATATTCCATGGTTCATTAAACAGCAAGATCCAAATAATGTATCCTTATTTATTAAGTGCGTATGTTTCATAAGATCAACAATCAACATCTGTGACAGGTGCATTCAATGGACGAGCTATTCCCGGATTTTATGCTTCTAGCACGACCTGTTAAGAATACTTCTTAAAATGTGATAAATGTACATTTTCTTGTAATAATTCTTGTACCTGCCGTACGTTTCATACCATTTATTTATCTGCACGCCGGTTCTGTATCTTAAAAATACTGCATTTTTTTATCCTGCCCCGAATATCTATGTATAAAATGAACTTTCCGACTGACTCAGTGACTCATTCACGCACTCACTCATCAACACACATCTAAAAAAGTTTGATGCAAAAGCATGAATGTAAGTGTTGGTTACCCCTTAGGGTGCAGAACCCCACTAAGAAAGGATTTTTCTCAATTCGACCACTGAGAGGGTGAAAAGAGGTAAATATTTTTTCGAGGGTTTCTCAATTGCTGATTAACCCGACGATATATCGTTACACCCTTAGCTTCAAATGTTGCCTATATAAATACATAAATTAAAATTTTGAATTTTTTGAAATTCAACTTTGAGGGTCAGACACGTGGTAAAATGTTTATTCGACGACTCCTCAATAGCTCACTAATCTGATGCTTTATACTATTTGCCTTAAAATACTACTTATATAAATGCATGAAAACCTATTTTTTTATATTTAAGCCCTACGGGTGAAAAATAGTAAAATGTGTTTTCGTGGACTCCTCAACAGGGCACTAATAATATGGGATACCGTAATGCGTTTTCCTTAAAAATACTGCATGTATAAATTCGAAAACAATGTTTTTCCATTATTTTTTAATTCGTCCCCTAAAATGCTTTAAAGTGGTGAAAATGTATTTCGGAGGAATCGTCAATAGTTTTTTTTTGATCCTATGAGAAATTGTTTAGCTCTTTGCTTTACAAGGCTACTTATAAAAATGCCTATAAATTAATTTCAATTTTTTTTTAAATTCAAATATAAAGACTTAATGTGAATAGGGTTAAAAAGATTTTTCTAGGAATCCTTAAATTGCTCACGGATGAAATATAGTTATGCTCTTTGCTTCCAAAGTTTGGCCATATAAATGCCCGAAATACAAATTTACGGAATTTCAAAAATTCCGACTCCTAAGTGGGTAAAAGGGGTACAATGTATTCTCGATTTGTTACTTACATTGTATCGTTTACATGCCTGTAAATTTAAAACCAACATATTTTACAAAAAAGTATCAAAAGATAAAATTATGAATACAAAGGAACCCCGACTGTCTCTGTGAAAGTAAAAAAATTATTTCCTTTACAGTTGCATACAAAATTGTCAGAACTGAGAAGAGACAATAATTAAATACCTCATTTTCATAAATATCAGTGAAATACATCGCATTATACGTTTTTCCTTATGAATTATATATCCGTACATAAGTTACATTTTATTTCGCCGTTAATAATTACATATATTATTTTGGATGAAGAGTTAATTTTAATATATGTCAGCTGTACATTAATCAAACTTCGTGTCACAACATTTAATTGGTTTCTTGCAAACATAACTATCAGAACGGAAAACTGGCGAATCATCTACAGAAATGTCAAAATCACGTGTTATAACAATGACGATGACGTTTGTGTGTATTTGGTTTTCCAACAAATTAGAGATCTTGTTCACGAAAATAATACTTAATGTAATTTCAATATCTTCCATTAACGCTAATACTAGAAATGATCAGAAGGTAAAAATAAATGTATCCAATATTTAGTCTATAGTTTTAAAGCGAGTCAACGAATAGCTAAAATATATCGCCATAGAAGATGTTAAGATAAGTGAGCGACTTTCACAATACGATAAATCATTAGCATAGTTTCGTTAAGATTTTCGAAGCGGTAGAAATGGAGTGCAAATCTGTGGACACAATTGTTTAAAATCTTGGCGTACATGAAAATAAGTATCACGTTCGTGCATAACTTCAACGTCATACACAAACATACAAAGCATCGAAGAAAAAGAGAGAGAGAGCGAGAGAGAGAGAGAGAGAGCGAGAGAGTGATCGGACTAAAATGAACGTAGGTGTGGTTACAGAAAGTTCGAGACTTTCCCCNCGAGAGAGAGAGAGAGAGAGCGAGAGAGTGATCGGACTAAAATGAACGTAGGTGTGGTTACAGAAAGTTCGAGACTTTCCCCTTCTGAAGACAAGAAGTAGGCGCTTATGTCCTCACGTGTATAAAAACGCGGATTAAGTGGCCACTTTAATATGAAAGTATAGAGATGGAACTCATTTTTCAAATTTACTATCAACGTTTCTATGAGTGTTCATTCAAGCCAGTGACGGGTATTGATATTTTAAAAGTCTGATTCCATACAAATTACTTAGATGTACGCGAAGTTTGATGACTTAGACCAGAATGTGTACTAATAAAACAAGAAGTATAACATCTATGGCTAACTACCTAAGCTTTTGAAAATGTTAAAGGGTTGTCAACAGCAAGATGGATTCCAACAGAGCTAAAAATAAGAATTTATATTTGTTTTTATTTTGAGCGTGGTGTTATATGGCAGTGAATCATGCACAATTAGCAAGGGAAAAATAAGAAGAGGGGAAGTAAAGGTGAAATAAATTAACAGAATAAGAGACGAAGAAGTAATGACGAATTTGAAGAAAGAAAACTTTCAACGAAATTGGTTGGGGCGCATATTGCGTTGAAATTGTCTCCATCAGATAATCGTTGAAGGAAACGTGGAATAAAAGAGATCAAAGGGAAGAAATAGGGGAAGAAGCTAAAGAGGGATTAAAAAATTGAACAGGTTCTAAGTAAATTGCGAGAGTCGTCCTGTTGGAACCATTCGAAAGACAGCTCCGCTAAATAAGAAGAATCGGCAGACTTAAACCATGTACGGATTATCGTGAACCAGATGTATTTGTGAACCCGGGTAACTTATATATGTGGTTCTGCTGTTGTGTGGTTCATTTCCCACAATTCAGAGATTGAGTGTGGTTTAACTGCAGTGTCTTACGTAGATTGAGTAAATGAGAATTTTAAAATTATTATTATTATTATTTTTTGCAGTCCTCTGATAGCGTGATTGCCGAGGTGCAAGTCTCGTATCACACGGCCATATAAATGGCGATCGTTTACGACTAATCTAATATCAAGTACGAATGGTTTTATGAGCACCCAGACGGAACCCGCTGTTCTCAAGAAGTCCCTTTAGTTGTACTTTTTCATTAGTGCGACATAAAATTCAAACAGAGGCGTGTTTATAGCAGTAAGGGCAATTAAATGTTGTCCTGGCCAATTGAAAAACTTTCCTTGCGCCCAATAAAACGAATGCCATTTTCTTCGTTTAACGATCTTTATTCCAAGCTGGATTCGCCCTGCCGTTGCATAAAATAGCTTGCATCCGGGATGGGTTATGAACTCGATCCCAAATTATTTCACAAGGGAAGTTATTACCGTATGGTTTTCATCCCTATTCATTGAAAATGCCGAGGGCAGTTCTTAAGTGCATTGCAATCCCTTACGCTTTACGCTAATTCCCCGACTGTTCTCTATACAAAACAGTAAGGAAAGTAGAGCTTAACGTCTAGTCAAATGCGAGGCAATCATCGACGGAATTATTTCCTCGGATGAGCAGGAAAGGTGAAGTAATTGGTCGAGGCCTGTGTTATAAAGACATTCCCGCCATTCGACTGAAGTTGATTTCCGATGACAATGAAAAACCGAAATCACGATGACAGAGCCAAGAATCGAATCAAGTCCCCCCTCCCCCTACCACAATGTGATGATAGTATGTTATCAATGTTCCAAGTCTCTCGGTCTCTGTTATCGACGTTCCCATTCTCTCTCGGTCTCTATTATCAGTGTTCCGCATATCGCGGTCTCTATCATCAACGTTCCCATTCTCTCTCGGTCTCTATTATCAATTTTCCACATCTCCCGGTCTCTATTAGCAATGTTCTACTCCTCTAAGTCCCCAAATAAAAGAATAAATGCAATTNCTAAGTCCCCAAATAAAAGAATAAATGCAATTCGAGCAATATTATCCCGCCTTGAAGGCAAGCTGAAGATGTGGAAAAATGTAGAAAAGACTGTTGCTGAGTGTAACCAGTAGTCCCATCAGGTTGAACAAAAACATCTTCCCGGCTGGCTTAGAGAGTGGATGAGGTGAGAAAATGTGGTGGTAGGGCGAATTCAGAACACAGCAGTGGGGAAAACGACCGTCAAATTTCTCACATGCGGATCCGCCAGGAATCAAAGCCTGGTGATGTTGATCGCACAGCCATAGACGTCCGTTTGTACAAAACAGGTAAAGGGGAAATGACTATACTTTCTAATACAGGCTTGACTTACTTACTACCAGAGTCGGTAAGTTCATAAACAGACTGGCACGGGGCCATGGTGGCTGAGCGGTTAGAATGCTCGCCTTCCACAAAGGCGAACCGGGTTCAATCCCCGGCCGGGTCACTTCCTGATTTCTCGGGGATCTTCCGTTTACCCCATACTTACATTCCAGCACTGCTACATTCTCACCTCATTTTACCCTCATCGGCTCTCAAGATCTCGTTAACAGCCGCTCAAATATCTCAACTCAACTCACGTGACTGGCGCCACGAGTGTAGGCAGCAACGCACCACGGCACGTCAGGGCTCCAATCCACGAACTTTTTGATCGTACCTAGTATTAAATACGGGCAATATATCCGAGAAAATTTAATTTCCATCTGTAGCCCTCAAGTAGATCCTGCGAAGTAATCTTTTTGTTCGCCTGCATGCCCGTGGTAGCCAGAAAAGTGATATAGATGACGTTTCCTTCCACCCCCGTGGCCATTGTCATCTTCTTCGGGGCCGACGCGAAGGGGTGAGTTATTTATTGGCTGCAGGGGAGAGAGAATGGGAGGGTGGTTGCGGAGACAGTCGGGGACCGCACACCACCCCCACCGCTCCTTGATGGCGGCAAGATNGGGGGGGCAGTGGGATAGAACCTCTTACAGGTTGAACGGGCGGGGCGAGGGGAGAGGATATTCGCCGCAGAGAGGCTTCCCCCGATGACCTTTGACACGGACGCGCAAGCCGCAGACATCAGGCCAGCTACCGCATGGACTGTGGACTAGACGTCCGAGCACTTGCACCTAGGAGGCAAGCAGTCGAATACTAAGACTATCATAAAAAGAAGAGACACTTAGACACCTTTATCCAAGTTTTTGGGGCAAGTTTATTCCGATTAGATTTTCACNCTATCATAAAAAGAAGAGACACTTAGACACCTTTATCCAAGTTTTTGGGGCAAGTTTATTCCGATTAGATTTTCATTACGCCAGCCGTTTCTCCTTTCTCCCCTGCTTTCCGTAGACCCCTCTCCCCTGGGGACAGGGTAGTTATTTTTTCTCACATTGCTAGCAATAGGTTTGACTACACACGCGCATGGCTTTCCTTTCCTACAACTGTACTATTTCTGGGAAATGTTGGGGTATAAGTTATCCTTTTCATTTATTTACTTTCCTTATATTTTCATTTTGGTCTATGGTCTTTATTTTTACCCTTTGGTGGTTGTCCTTGGTGTNCATTTATTTACTTTCCTTATATTTTCATTTTGGTCTATGGTCTTTATTTTTACCCTTTGGTGGTTGTCCTTGGTGTCCGGAGTATGGCAGTGGCGCGGTTGACCTGCCATCCACCACCGTTCCCTATACATCAAGGGTATTCTACTTCTATGTACTATGCCTTCTATAGTGACACTAATTATTACTACCCATTTATTTACGCATTACATTTCAACTCATTTAATTAGCGTCGAATAAATAAGTGGGAGGGTCTGTATTGCCTCTTACTTGATCCGCCCTCCTCCCCCTTTTTTTTTCTTCCGAAACACTACGTCGGTCATTCCGTTCGGAGTCATGTCCTCTATCTTTCAAGTGCCGNCCCCTTTTTTTTTCTTCCGAAACACTACGTCGGTCATTCCGTTCGGAGTCATGTCCTCTATCTTTCAAGTGCCGCTTTAACGCCGAGCTGTCTTTAACCAGGTTAGTTTCCATATTCAATTTCTATTTGCTTATTAGTTTCAGTTCCCCTTTTCCTTATTAATTTCTCCAGTTTCCTCGCGGTGTAGGTAAGTACACAGAGATGAAAAGGCGCCGCGTTTCCTTGTGTGTGAGCGAGCCCGTGTCCTGATTGGCTGCGCCAGGATTTGCGGAACTGGTCTCACGTCTGATTGACTACCGCATGCTGAGGAAGGTTTCCTATTGCTTGACCTGCTGGCTGGTGAGCTGCTTGCCAGCCGAAGGCCACACCGCCGTGGTAATCTGGCGGTCTTCTGATCACCGGGGTTCAACATGGTATATATAGGCTGTTCGCGGTAAAGTGGGTACTTTTGAGGTCCTAGTTATTTTTTTTTTACTTTCGGCCATTTTTCATCCTTTAACACCTTTTTATATAAATATTGCCATGTAAGTAATAACCACTGTGTGTATGTTCCATCGCACTTGGTAGTTAGTGTCTAAGACTACGATAAAGTATATTTATTGACTATTATTCCAAGTGAGAGGGCTTTCAAAAGTGCTCACTTTACTGTGGATAGGTTATAACGGCGGAGTCAATACTCGAATGGGACGCTCCGTTGCTGAAGGAGCACAAACCAGGCAGCCATTAAGGCCCCCGCCAACCTGGATATTTTATCCGCGTTTACGACCGAGAAGCGTGGAGGGCGATAAGAGCGACACTGCCGCGCGCATCAATTGCGCAATCTCCGCTAAGCGCAAGGTTCTGAACTGGCGTGCAGTGTTCTCGTCGTGCTGCGTCTACCTACGGGACTTTCAGCGGTGACCCTATTATTTAAATTGACGGAAAGTCTGTAGAAAGTTTTAACGCAGGGCTCTTGGGCAGTTTTGTATGGATCGGACGTGTATATTTTGAGATACAGCGCTTTGAATAAGCCATTTTTTTTTTTTCCCCATTTTAGAGTGCCCTGAAAGGTGTTTCTAATGCACGCGACGTGTTGAAAGCACTCAACAGCCCTCATCAGACGCGTGTGTTTGTTTTTCTTTCGTAGAACAGCACATTGGACGCATGTTTAATATATTCGTTCGAAACTGTATTTAAAGAAATAATAAAGCGCAGTTCAAGTGCCATGTAAGCGGGGGCCTTAAGGTAGCCGCCCGGTTGAAGGAATTTCGCACGCCTGAGGCCTAAAAGCGTGGCAGCGCTAGGGGCGACCCAGACATGCGCATCAACTCTCTCATCGCCTCTACGCGCAAAGCACTGAAATGGCGTGCAGTCTTGCCGTCGATAACGCGCCTCTATGATACTTTCAGCCGAGGCCCTACCACTTTATTACGTAATTATACATATAATAGTTTTGTACCGGAATGTTCATACCTAAAAAAAATGACAGTGAAAACGCCCGTTTGAGCAATTTTCACTATCACATAAACATGCTTTAGAGAGAAATGGAGGAACTGAAAAAAAATGTATACAGACGTGTAACGTTTCTTAAATGCTCTTCGTAAGCAGACCTCGCTCAGACACGTTGGGCAGTTTTTTTAATAAAACGTTTGCTACTAAAGCATTGCATAACGTTCGACGGCCTACCCAGGCGGCCAACTTGAGGCATTACAACTCAGGCACAGAGATAGAGGCCCTCGGGTTAGGCACTCCACCCAAGTTCCTGTAGCGTTCCGAGGTTGGTTGTCGCCAAACGCTGATTCGCGAACTGGCGTTCGTGGTATAAGTGGCCGCTTCGACAGTCTTAAAAAGACGACCGGTGGCTGTCATTAACTTTCTCGGCTCGCCGCACGATGGTACAACGGGCAGACGGAAGCTATTGTATAACTACCCTATGTCGGGCCAAGAAACTAAGCTGTAAAAATTCTTAGACGAACTTTTACATATTTGTTTTATTTACCTTCGTGCATAGTGCTCGTACCGTGGTCCGAATTCGACAACGACTGGATGTGTAAGGAGTTTTTCTATCTAAACCTGTTGCTCACATATCCACCTATCATGTAATGCAGTTCTGGATATTTATTAGGCCACTTTTTTTCTTCAAGGACAAGTGTTTCAGAAAAATTTACTATAATTTCTAAACAGCAGTGTAGAATTTACTTTATAAATGTGTCTTACGTTTCATAGCCAGAACATTCCAGCTAAGGGTTTCAAAATTGGTCTCTTTTAAATCATGAAACGTTTATCTATCTAATTATTTAACAGATATTTTAAAACTGTTCATTTTAATCAGACAATCTGTTCTGCGCCGCACGTCTCATAAATGACTGTGGTGCACAAACTCCAAACAGCAGTGTGGGATAACGGTGTTTGGTGTTCGGTGTTCGGTGCTCCACCAAGCCTAAGACCACTCTCGAGGGGTGCGGGAGGGAAAGCTCCGAAGGATCTGGTTGTGTAGGTCTGATCCCAAATATAAAATTGAGAAACAAAAATACTAAGCAAAATTTTTACTCCAGCATCCACACACATACATATAATAATAATTATATACATCAATAAAGCAAAGTGTGATTTAGAGTAAAAAACGAGGTAGTTGATAAAGAAAGTATGATTTACATTCGTGTAACCAAAATGAGTTTTAATGCAAGATAATTAACATATAACAATAATAAAATATTTTAAGTGTGTAACAATAGTAACAAAGGTTTTTTATATAATATCTTAGGTACTTCAACAACAAAAAACTGTTGTTATAAAATAAAACATTTATTTTATGGACGAAATAATTGTTAATTGGTTAGGATCCCGCAAAAAAAAAATTCAAATTCAAAATTACAAATATGCCGAGCAACAGAAAAAAATTTTGATATTACATTCTCGTTTTTATGATGAATGGCTCAGTCCAAAAGTAAATTTATTGAAAAACGGCGACTAAATTGCTGTATAGTTCAAAGATTCCGAAAATGGTGGAACAAAAGCTGGACATTCCTGAGGCGTAGCCCATCTTCTGGACTTCTCCCTTGCCAAGAAGGCGCAAGGCCACTTCAAGCAGATTTGCCACGCCTCCGCACCGAGGTAGTGAAATCGCATCAACACAGCATTTTTCCGGCCCAACAGGTCAACCGCTGTAATAACATAAATTTACGAAAAAAAGAACTGAGGAGACGATCAAAAAGCAGGACAATAAACGCTCACCCAGGGCGGTAAAACTCGGAAGATCCTTCCATTAAAACCTGATAATAGCTGGAACTAACAAAATTTTATGCCACGCCATAACGGATAGGAATCAAGAAGAAAGTTGTAGGGTGTATTCCGAAAATGCAAGAGACTATCACAGATATCAACTCGCTTGACACAAAACAAGTGATACTATCCTTTTTAATTACGCGGTATTTTACATTAATACCATGAATACTTTATAAAATTACATGGAAATAAAATAATTTAAATATAAAATTTACAAACCAAATACAGGATGTTTCATTTCAAAATGTACAATTCCTATAATTTAACTAAGGTTATTTCAACCGGTTGACACAACCAACAGCTCAAACTGATCACAGTAACTGGTCACCAATAACATTTCAAAATGACAAAGTTATGAAAACTTGGAACATTTCTAGTTAATTAAAAAAAATACAGAAACCGTGACTAAAACATTATCTAACCTCGCTTTTACATGGAAATAAGCAATTAAGAAAGCTATGTGCTAGAAAAGAAAACAAGGGGCTTTTCCGTGAAAACCATAACTATTGCCTAAAAGAGAATACAAGGTTTGAAAAAAAAACACGGTTAAAAGTAAGCGAGCACCTACAAATGGCACAAACCTCAAGCGCAAATTCTCTTGGGAATTTTACGTTAACGCCTTGGTCGAGAATGGTAAAAAAACAGCTTAGCACAGCGGATGTGGTGACCGCCTATTAAATATGTAAACGGCGGGCAAACGGGCGTGGTTCGCCTGCCAGCACTCCCATCACTTGGAATCGCGCACATTATGTTCTTTCTTTGCATATCCGCATCGATACAGCCAATGAGAAGATTAATTTTCTAAGCTCTGTCCCAAACGTATCCGGCCCCCTTCGTTTTCTCCGTTACTACACTGTAAAGCGAAGAAAAATATTTCTTTGAGGCTGTTTTGTTAAAAATAACATAATAATGCTTTAATTCATAGGGAAGGTTAAAGAATCTAATGTCCGATGTTGTTAATTTTATCTGTAAGTTTGTTTTTAGTTTTATAGTAATATTACAATTTCTTTACAGGAAAGAAAAAAATTACTTGAGCTTGTTTTGTTTACTGTAGAACAATCTTGCTATACTTCAAAGGAAATGGTTAAGTGATAGAACGTATATTTCGTACATTATAGTTTTTAGTACTTACGAGACTTACTAAATGCTACTTTACCAAATAATAAATTCCTTAGATTACAACATAATTGTTTATAATTTATAATACTCTCTAACAGACTGTATCAGAATGAATGCTGTTAAGCTATTTTAATCACAATGCAATTTGATCGCCAGCATAAATATACAGAGCAAACAAAAATTTTGTTTATTGCAAATATACTTAGCAGTTGCTTATTTTTAAACGTAAATTTCTTTGCGGTAACAAAAATCAAGTGTTATACCAAGTAAATTGTTCTTAGAGTGATAGTCGTGTATTTATGTACGATTTTCCTTTTCATTTATCAGAAATCATGAACCGTAAAAAAACACTACGTCTACTTGGAAAATTGACGCTGCGAGGCGAAGCATTTAAACAATTTACAAAATGTGACAAAATTGCTGAAAGGTATTCTTAGTGTTTAGCATTAAAACTTAAACAAATACTATTAACATTATAATAACTGGAACAACTTCATTCCAGGACTTGGATGAACTGTATCATGATGTCATTGTGCTTGAGAAATACTATCGCGATTTTCGTCGTGGTCGGCTTCAAATTGTTGTGCGAGGGAAAGACAAATTTGTTTCCAGTGGAATTTGGGTTTGGAAATCTAATGATGCGGGTAAAAAAGTTCACAATTCACAATATATAAATGCTAAGAAAAAAATATTCACCCAATAAAAAATATGAAATTGCAAGTTTTTCCAGTTTGAGTTGTCACGACTTTAAAAATTGTATGCAGAGTTTGCTGGTCAATTAAAATACTGAATTTTTGTTCACACTTTGATCAAATATAAGTGTGTAAATTTTGACAGAACGTTAAAATCATCGTCGTTAATATGTCATCAACTAAAATGTATGTCTGGATGTCCCAGATTACGTGAAGAGATAGAAAGAAAAACCTTTTTTTTTATATTAAATCCTCTGATAATGAATACTTTCATCTGTGGAAAGTGGCTGACGTAGGTTTAAACCTAATCTCGAAGCGGAAAATGGCAGCGGGATAGGAATGTAGTAAGAAAATCTGCATCTCGAATGGATGCTGGGAAATTCTTCTGAAAATCCACCAGTCTTGGGTGGTTTCAGAGGATTTCCCTCTCAGAAAATATCCTACTGCGCTTTCTACCATGTTGGAATTCACGCCAACCTCTTATATATTCTCACTGACATTCTATACAAAACCAATTATATAAGGGTTTTCGGAAGCAAGAGTATAAATATATAAAAATTAAAGTGTACAGTCGTATGTGTGCGAGTTCAGGTAATAATAATAGACATTTGTGACCTATTTTGTTACTTGCATTGTTTCTCGAATGTTTTCAGAAAATTTTGCACTCTGGTTAAAAATATATTATAAAAAATGCCTCGCCTGTATTCATAAGCCACAGATAGGATTCACAGCTCCATGCATCGTTGTTCAAGACTTTTAATAGCTTTATGTTGCACTCATATCTTTTTACACGTTTTGCATAATTTTAACACAATTTTCTGTTTTTGCACAGATTATTAAAATTATTTTCGCTCATCACCTAAACATTTAAAACTCGGCAAAAAAAAAAGTTTAACTGTTTATACAGTCCTGTAGTGAAATATAACTACTTTTGTAGATCATTTATTAGGCGCGATTATCGAACAAGTGACAGAAAGGACAGGAAACTCATTTATGACTAATTAAAGATTAGGCGATTCCAGGAAAAACCAAAGGTGTAAATTAATATTTAAAGCAAAAAATGATTATCGTGTAGCAGATGTAACTAAGAAAAACTTTCGTATCATTCATTTTTAGCTTCAGTTTCGCAATTATAAGAATAAACACAGTTGGAAAGGTCCACTTTGAACAACTGCTGAAAAAACATGGATATATCATGGTCAAATTTTAAACGTATATCAAAAACTCAATATTTCCAGAATTAACCCACTTTTCACCTAAGAAATGGGCCAAAATACATTTTTAAATAATAATTTAGTTGAAGAGACACTAACTACTTGTGGGAAGGAAGTGCATATATGCGAAACGTTGCAGCGAGTTCACCCGCTGCGTAAAATATTTACAATTTTCGTTCTTTTGTCTATGGCTTAATTTCAGGATGGCGTTCTGTCAAATGAACACTCTTTTATATATTAAGCGACTGAAAAATAATAGCATTTATTTGAAATATTTTGTGCGTATTCACAGATTTTTCAAACACCTTATAAAAATAGCAATGTGGTTGTTGTTACATTAGACAGAATAAATAGAATTACAGGAACAGGCACAGTATTTTGTACCTGGCATACCTGAAAAGTAACATTATGTGTTGAAATTTTGTTCTAATCCTTTGAAAGAGTTGTCAAGTGTTATAAAACTTGCACGCATATAAGTATATACCATATAAAGTTTTTGAAATAGATGCATGATATTTTGTAATGTACAATAGTGTTTATCATGCAATATGAAATACTCTAACGTTTGTGAAAAATGCAACACCAAGAAGAATACTTGTGATTGAAATGAACTTTATGCCATAGTTTAGGTACAAGACAATACATAATTAATTAATATTACAGACCTGTACATGATCTCTGTCCTTGAGAATTCAGTATGGCATGAAGCCCCCACGTGCTTCAATCAGAGCCCTTAAAGGTTGTGGCATGGGAACAAAGAGGACCTGGATAAGTTCCTGGGGAATCTCCCTCCACGCGGTTTTTATGAGAGTCCACAAAGCATCAACGGAGGTTGCTGGAGGACCGGGACGAACAAGCCGCCGGCCAACCATATCCTAGCCATGTTCGATGGGCGACATGTCAGGCGAACGTGCAGGCCAGGGAAGCAGCGGTAGCCGTCGTTCATTCCTCACCACATGTGGCCGGGCATTGTCCTGCTGAAATACGACATGTGAGTTGCCTGAAGGAGGCGCAGTACCTCGGGATCTAAATGCTCCCTGATGTAGCAGTTGATGTTCAGATTGCCCTCAATACATAGGAGTCGAGATCGCCTGTCGTATCCAATGAAGCCCCACATCACACTTGGCGTTTTGTCCGCTATGCCGCTCCACAATGCAGGCTGCCAGATTGCGGTCACCACGGTAGCGTCTAACACGTATGCTGCCATCACTGTAGGACAAGTTGAAGCGGGACTCGTCCGACAACGCTACATTTTGCCACTCAGCGCGCCAGCAAACGGCTTTCATGTGCCCATTGCAGTCTGAGGCGTTTGTGGTTTCTGGACAATGGAAGCCGACGGAACGGCATGCGTGCCACCAGTCCAGCCCACCGCAGACGACGTCGCACCGTTGACGCAGACACACCGTTGCAGTGCTCCAGTGTCGAGCCAACACTGCGGATGAAGCTGTACGGTCCGTTACGGCCATAGGGTCAAGATGACTGTCATCCCGTGCTGTGGTCACATTGCGTGGTCCAGTACCCGCTCGTAGCTGCGTGCGACCCTCTTCTATCCACTGGTGCTACAAACGCATCACCGTTGCAGCAGCATGCCCTGTACGAGCCGAAATGTCACAGTATGACAAACCCGTCTGTTCGAACTCACTCACATGCTGATATGGCGCTTTTTGACCTCGACGAGGCATACTGGCACTTGCTTTCACTTCATTTTACGGCTCTTCACCGACTGAGCTTGACGTAACACGGGCCTTTACAGTCACACAAGAGAGGGCGGTCGCTGCTGGGCCTACGTGTACTCAATCACACTCTGCAATTTGATTCATTCGAGCCTTTCTTTCTAAAATTTGCAATTTTTTTACAAACAATAGTGTATATCAATATTTTTCATGAAGCATATAATATTAAAAGTGAAATAAATATAAAGTATTAAATTAGCTATTAGTTCTCTTTTGATTGAATTTATCCTTGGAAAATAACGTTCCACTAAATGTTACCCATCACAATAGGTAAACAATTCATAGAACTAGCAGACATTCAACTATAAGACAACACGCACATTAAAAACATAATATTGCAGTTAATTGCTTTGATTCTACGCTGTTATTTTTTTCATGAAACATTAGAACGAAAAAAACTTATGTCGTAAAGTCACTAGTATCTTGAAACATGTTAACTAGTTCTAAAATATTTTACGGTGATAGTACAACTGTTTCTTATCTTGAATAGAGTGTCATACTTTGAAATATTTTTTAATTTCGTGCTCTTAAAAGTTAAGTAACTGTTCCTCATCAAGTCTGAGTGGCTGTGCGATGAATATCCTTAAGGCAATTTCTTGGCATTGTGTACTCAACGATACGATTTTTACCTAATTTTCTTCCTACACCACTTCAAAACTTTAACACAATTTCCGAATCTGATTTCTTATAGTAAGTTATATTAAGTCGTGTTCATGTATTTGTAGGCAAACGCGCGCCTATATTGTGTGGTGATGTTACTAAATAATTTTTCCACGGGCACGATATTCGAGACGATCACGTTCATACGTACAACATAACTTTCGTAGATATGCAACTATCTTCTTACTTTAATTTACTATTTCCGGTATTGGGACGAGATTTCATGCAAACATATTTCACTGGATATGTGGGAAAACTATAAAGTTGCAATAAAAAAAACAAAGTCTGTAAAAGAAAACTATTCTTCCCAAATTAGCCAAAGAAATTCAAAATACATATTTGAAAAGTCATGCATTAACAATTTTTTGCACTTTTCGAAGTCGTATAAATATTCATCACTACTCCAGATAAAGATTTTGTTTAAAATGACCAATAAATTGTTACATGAACACTTAAATCTCACGTATTAAAACAGCTGAGTTATTCCCGATTTCCATGCAAAAAATATTATTTGCTAATACAATTCAAAGAAGCTGTATCAGAGAAGCTGCAATGTTTCTATATATTAAATCAGTTTTTTAATATATAGGTTTTTGTGTTCACATATGTACACTAAGGTACGCATTGGTATGTTTTGCTGAGTGTATATATTTTAACAGGCAAAGTCTCCTATAGCTGGTAGAGGGGTCGAAAATAAGAAAAAGTTTCATTCTCAAACTTACGCTCGGAAACATAGTTCCTTGTTTGAGTGCAACATAAATGTATCGCGAGCGCCTGCTAATAGGCAAACGTCGGTACACGAAATGTGCGTTGGGTTGCATGTCTTAATGGCAACCAGCACATGCCATTAATTACACCAGAATTTTTTTTTTTTTGCGCAGACGTTGTTCGATGGCAGAGGCTATCCGGGATACTGACGCTGTGCTACTTTAGGATTTACGTCGTTTGTACTGCGTGCAAAATGCGCGTCTGATTATTCTGCCCGAGTGTTGATCTACGAATCTCAACAATACGGCCACGGATGTTCATTCGCCGTACCCCTGCTAGATCTGCAATCTCCCACACACTCTAATAACGATGTTTGCGTATCTTCAGGCGTCGCACGACGCAATCCCGACCCGGTCAACTCTTGGCATTTCCACAAATGGGTTCATAAGAATCTATTAAATTGTTTTTTAGAGAGACTAGAAAGTCAATTAACAACTATTCTATATACAATCGTGCATTGATGAATCCATGATACACTAACTGTATGCCTAAGAGCCTTAGTATGCATGCTTGTATGAATGCTTGTACGCATAAATAAATGCAACCATACATGCAGGGAAGAGGAAACTCTTAAGAATGCCTTAATATTTTCACTACTCCTAATCGTTTGGAAATTTTAATATCTACAAAATTTGAAATTAAAATAATGATAGTCAGCAGTAAAGCGGCGAGAGATTCTGCAATAGAGTTCCCGGGTACCAGTATCCACACTTTTGTGCTCTCATCCGAATACTGTCAGTTTATTATAGTTCTCGTTGTTTCGAAAATAATCCAAATTCTGCTTTCACTGGAGGAACAGAGAGCTCTGCTGTAGAAACAATGAATATACTTACAGATCCAATTCCAAACCGAACCATAAATAAACTTTTATGTTGGTATTACTCGATGATAGCCANACTGGAGGAACAGAGAGATCTGCTGTAGAAACAATGAATATACTTACAGATCCAATTCCAAACCGAACCATAAATATACTTTTATGTTGGTATTACTCGATGATAGCAATATTTGGAGCCAATTTTAGAATTGTAAAATTATAAAATAAAAGAAAAAAAATTTCACTGGAAAAAATAATAATGAATAAATAACTCATTAAAAGCTACTGATACAAATGTAGGGTACAGTGGAAAGCCACTTACAAACTCGCCGATAGCAAAACATTATGAAAGATTTTCTATTTCTGCATTAAAGAGTTAACAAATCACCAGAAAAAATTGTCTGTTTATATAGCATAGAATAAATTATAGTTGTATTCGTTGAAGTATTTAGGGGAAAATATTTTGTATACTGATTCAGCACTCAAACCGGAATCTAGTTAACTTATTTGTTAAATACAAACTAGAATTAGTAAGTAATTTTGAATGACTTCACTGCGACTTACTCCCTTAGTTTTAAACCATCACATACCATGCGAATAAAAAAAAATTCCCCAGTGACAAAAAATTAGCTACTCTTTTCAGAATGAATTTATTGTTTGTGTTGTTACACGTGGCTTCGCGCCCATCCCTCTTTCCCTGTCAGGCGAGCGTTGATACCATCGGGGGAGGGCAGAGTTACAAACGGGTCGCTGAATACTACCAAGTGCCGCGATAAGGCTATCGTGACTGATGCCGCTCCTGACCTTGGATGATTGAACATGTTGGGTAGTATTTGTGTGAGTTTCCAGGCCATCGCCCCCTTGGCGCGACACGAGGTACGAGTAACATTCTGCACCAGGCCAGCTGAGATATACAAGCTGTGTTGAATGTCTGCAGCCTCACACGGCCGTTAGCTCCAGGCGCGTGGCATCATCGGAGCGACGAAGAAGTGACCAACGGGTGCAGTCTGCTGGCATCAGGATAGTATAGGCCGTTCACGGTAAAGTGAGCCCCTTTGAAAGCCCTCTCATTTGGAACAACAGTCAATAAATATATTTTTACTTAGTCCTAGACGTCGACTTCCGAGTGCGGTGGAATATACACATTTTGTTTATTACTTACGTTTAAACGTTTATTTTAAAAGGTGGTTAGAGGATTAAAAAAAATAGCTGAAAGGAAAATGTAACTAGGGCCTCAAAAGTGCTCACTTTAACGTTAACAGCCTATATTGTGTGAGAATGACTGGCTGGACTATGTGGAAAGTGGGAATTGACTCATGAGGGGCGACGTTTGTAATGATTTTAACGTATGACAGTGGACATTTTGGACATGTATGTGTAACTAACAATTGAGTATTAAGTGAGTAGCTAGTACAAAGACAGTGATATGAACCTTGATTATAATTGAGATTGGCATCAAATATTGTGCTCACTGTTAGGAATAATAAGTAATAGTAGATATAAATATATTAACGTAAAACTTTTTTTAACATATTAAATATTAGAAAAATTAAATGTTGTTCTTTAAGTTTTATCAAGACCTCCGTCTCCAAAGAACTAGGATATTACCAAGGTGACTTTTAAAATATGTAAGATCTGCCACTACTTATAAATTTAGTTACTAAAATTTAGTATTTTTAAAATCTAATAAATACCTAGGTAAATAATAAAAATTCCATGTAGTACCCGAAATAATGAAATACTTTAATTAATAATGTGATATTTGAATAACTTTATTGTGCTGTCAATATTTAAACGATTCCTTTTTACACTGCAGCTGAGCACATGAAATGCAACACATTGTTTATTTACAATGTCACCGCTAAATGCCTATTTACAGCAATGTTTATAATAATTGCTCAAAATTGCTAACAACGACAGTAATGCAGGCTTGGTAGCCTCGGTGGAGTGATTGGCGAACAGATTCAAATACGCCTGGTATTTCACGCACGCCACTATTGTCAGCCAATCACGCCATATGTAGAGGTCGCCAAGCATGCGTGACTGTTGGTGGATGCATTTCCAGCAACTGTTTTAACATTTTCTGTACGGAATCACTCGTTAAGTATGCTGCTAACGAACATTTTATGTTTCCGTTAATGTGTTATGTTTTTGTGTTTTTGCCTTAACGCGTCACTTCCACTCATATATTCCTTTACAATAATTGTTTTTTTTTAGTGAGCTCTACCACCCTTCAATGTTTGTCCCGTGATTTTATAATCATCCTGTATAGAGAATAAAAACATTTCTTACTGATAAAGCTCTGTTTAATTCCGAATTAACGTGTCATTAACATATATTTAATATCCTGAGAAATGATTTTAGGTTCATGGGAACTTAAAGCTTAGAATTGTTTTTTCTTCTTATCATATCATCCCATAAAAAGAATTATCTTCCATTCCTGTAATTAAATGTAACATTAGGAACGGTAATATCGAGAATTTTCCAGCAGAGATGTGGGCTGTCCTATGTTGTGTTTAANAATTAAATGTAACATTAGGAACGGTAATATCGAGAATTTTCCAGCAGAGATGTGGGCTGTCCTATGTTGTGTTTAAATTTTTCGTATTTTACTCTACAATTGGCATCTTGTCAATTTGGTGACAAGTAATTTTCCTGAACAAATTAACATATTAATAAACATTCTTTAATTCCTACCATTATTACGTTCAGCGTTGGAAGCGTTATATTCCCGAGTNAAATTAACATATTAATAAACATTCTTTAATTCCTACCATTATTACGTTCAGCGTTGGAAGCGTTATATTCCCGAGTCGGAAGAGAAAAGAGATCCCAAGAGGGTGCGAGGGCTAAATTTGTTGACAGAAGTTTGAAGACAGGAAGATGATTAAAATCTTTCTGTGTCTTCTCTTTCAAGAAGAGGAGAAAAATTGTTTCCAGCGGTGTACCGACACCGAGGGTAAAGGAATGGGAAAGTAGGGAGAGGGGGTGGGTGGGGAATGAGAACGGGTGATTTAAATCGTTCTGCGTCATTGAGATGCGGGGCAGATCTCACGGGCTACGCGGCGAGTGCCAAGATGGCCGAAACCCCTGGCATCTGAAAAGAAGGAAGCATTCATCCTCCCTGCGTTTTCATCTCCATTCCGTCCCCTCTTCCTCTCGTCCACAGTTCGCCGCTCTTGCCCCACCCCTCCCCCTTTCCCGACCCGTTGCACTCTCAACGCGATCAGGTCGCGGGACAACCGGAGGACGGGAGAGATCACGAAGGAACAGAGCAGGTCTCGGGGACGAGGTAAGAACGAGTCGAGGAAGGTATCGCGTGCTTCGACCACAGGCCATTCCCAGCAAAAATCGAGGCTTTCTCGGACAGGAACTCGCTTTCACGGTGGTTCGGATTTCATTTTTCCACGCTCTCCCAAGTTTTTCTCGTACCCGGAATATCGTATCATCTCTAAGTATCAGAATTCCGAGCCGCCATTTGGTGATTCTCGAGAAGCACAAAAGCAGTGGTCATCCAGAATCTCGGTGTATCTGTTCCTCCGCGCGGACATCATTTGCGAAGCGCAGTTACGAAACTTCTGTCACAAAAGTAAGCCGTGAACCTAGCTGAGTTCTCTCTCCCGCTCAAAGAAATGTCAAGTGTGGTGGTGAGATTTGCCACCGTGCATCTTTTTATTCCTACATCGGCCGAGAAGCGCGGAGATACAAGGGTCACACTTACACGCGCTACAAAAGCGCCATCGCCGCTACGTGCAAAGCTCTCAACTGGCGTGCAGTGTTCTCGTAGTGCTGCGTGTTATGGGACTTTCAGAGGTGACCCTATCATTCTATTGATGAAAAATCTGTAGCAATGTCCAGTACAGGCTATTTTTGTAGCTTGGCTCGTGTCCGGCTAATATGTTTTATAAGATGCAGCATTCTGAAAAGGCCGTTTATAGATACATTGGAGGACACCAAAATAATATTTACAGCACGCATGGTAATTTTGATATCCCATTCTGTGCTAGTCTGGGATATGGTGTATTTTCCTAGGTAAAAATACTGGGGGCATGTTTAATAGTTTAGTTTAAAAAAAAACAGTATTTCAAACACACTGCAAAGCAATTCGTGCTCCTGATGGAGAGTACAGATGAGAATATAAATTTAACTGTTTACACACTAGAAATGTTTATAAGTCTTCGAGCATCGTCAGCTTCAAGGTTCGAGAAGGTGCTGAAACGGCAAAATGGACGGTCGTATGTCAGGTGGTGGGGTTTCCCAGCCCACTACAATTCCTGGGTCAACGATGCGGACATCGAGCGGTGAATACAGAAGATTGCAATTAATAAACCTGTGTTTTTTTTCTTCTCATTTTGTACATTACCAAATTTAATTGGTTTTTAAAAAAAAATTTCGTGTTTTATTTATTTTAAAATATAAAAAATTATTTAAAATAAAAATACATTTAAAAAAAAANTTAAAAAAAAATTTCGTGTTTTATTTATTTTAAAATATAAAAAATTATTTAAAATAAAAATACATTTAAAAAAAACATAAAAAATTAAATATGACAATTAGGTACTTTGCATAACCTATAAATTAGCACTACCTATACATTGAAAATAGAATCTAGTATGGAGGGCGCCGATAGCACAACCTATACTTTANTTTAAAAAAAAATTTCGTGTTTTATTTATTTTAAAATATAAAAAATTATTTAAAATAAAAATACATTTAAAAAAAAAACATAAAAAATTAAATATGACAATTAGGTACTTTGCATAACCTATAAATTAGCACTACCTATACATTGAAAATAGAATCTAGTATGGAGGGCGCCGATAGCACAACCTATACTTTAAAAAACATAAACAAATATGGCTGTCACCTGGTGGCTAAATCGCTAGCTGGCCTCGTGGTTAAATCGGGAAAATAGCACCACGAAGGTGTTTAAAATGGAAACATGAAATCCAAGATGACGGCCTCCAGCAATGTATAAACAAATGACAAACGAAAAAATCCAAGATGGCAGAATCAGTATTGGTGAAGGGGGGTGGAGGCCTGCCGACTAATTAACCAATGAGAAACATTGGTACGGGAAGGGAATGTTAAGGCAATGCTATTGTTTGAAGGAGGGTCAGTCACCTGCTTGACATGGAGCTGGGGAAGGGAACCTGCGGAAATAAAGTTTTTTTAATAAAAATTTTAAAATAACTTTTTAATAATTTTTACACATTTTTATAAAAAAATTTAATACGTTTTGTATATTTTAAATTAAATTTTTGGCAATTACTTGGATTCAAGGTCATTCAAGGAAACTGGATCAAGGTTAAGGTCACCTGGATTCAATATTGTGGACAAGATGGCGATAGAACCAAGATGGCTGACAGAACCAAGATGGTTGACAGAACCAAGATGGCTGATGGTCAAGTCTGACTCCGGACCCTGAACCCTGTGTATTGATTTGGCATACCCTATGCCTATAAAACCACTGTGGCCACCCCTGCTCTGCCCTCGAAAACTATCCCCCCAAATCATTCCTATGGATCGAAAAGTGCCTTTCGGAGGATCGTTTTCGTAACTGGGGGGATCGGTGCTTTTATGAAGGAAAAAAGGAAATTTTGAGGGAAAATAGTCAATTTTAAGGGGAAAAGGGAGATTTTGAGGGACCGGAATGACACAGACTGAACATCTTTAGAGCTCCGACTCCCCACACCCTTGTGTCAAAGTAGGCCAAATCATTCTACTGACCATATACATTTCGAAATTTATTTTTTTCCCATAGATTTTCCTCTCCTTCTGTCTTTGTCTCTCTTTTCCTTTTACCTTTTCTCTCCCGTCATCCTTCATTTTCTCTCTTCACAGTTTCTTTCTGTCTTGATTTTTGTCTCAATTTCTGTCCCATATTCTTTTTACCTCCGTATCTTTCATTCTTTTAAAATAATACATCGTTTCCTTTGATTTAATTTCCCCCGAAGTTAACACGAATGTCTTATGAAGGTCCTGCCTACTGAAAGGAAAACAAATGTTAAGTCTGGATATTGTGTGTAAATTAAAATGTTGGTATAGACTCAAAAACACAAACTCAAATTAATTTACTCATACTTGCTCTCTTGTAGCAAGGTCCCTGTCTTCAAAGGGCACAAAGTGTGTTTGTTTGAAAGCGAGATTGTGAAAGGTAATCGAGACACTCCTATAATAATTTAATGTGTAACACCCTTTTCTAACGATTGGCTGATCGCGTGCCAAACCTTTAAAGTTGATGATCGTCGAATAGAGAAATACTTCTCTGTCTGAAAGTTTGGCCAAGCTACTGAGCTACAATGCAGGAATTGGAGCGAGGTGACGTATTGCTATTGGCTGTTCACAGTAAAGTTAGCACTTTTGAAAGCCCTGCTAAAGATCTGCTTGTCTGCACAATCCATATATTCCCGCCTATGTTAAATTAACATTGCCATGGTCCTGGACTCAATATTTATTAGTCGATCAAGTAAAACTTTGAAATTATTATAGAAGTAAATATTTCACAATGTTGCTAGTTCACACACTTGTATGCATTAAAATTACAGGAAGTAAAACAAATAATTCCGGTACTCTCAAATGTTTTCCTAGCACTTTTAATTCAGCGTTGAGGTGTGGAATTACTTTCTCTCCGGTGTTGGCAACTTTAGAAAGTGCATGACGACAGGCAGTGTGCACGTTAAAATACACGCGGGCAGGGGTACTGACATTTTCCTTTCAAAGGTTGGTTTCAAAAGTGCTCACTTTATCGTGAATAACCTTCATACAGCTGAACTCGCTTCCGGGACGACCCGTGTCGGAATCCCGGCTCGGCGATCCTTAAATTCTGTTTTACATGGTTTCCCGAAATCACTCCAGGTGAACGATGGGATGGTTCTTTTCTACTCTCCGTAGCCGATGCCTGTAATGAAACTCGCTCCGTCTTCTGTAATGGTGACGTGTCTGTCGATGAGACGTCAAACCCTATCTGCATTCTAATGTAACATGGAATCAAGTCTTTGCCGAGGGTGCGGTGATGTAGTGAGTACCATTCATTCTTATCATATACGTTGAGTGTACCATTTATTCATATAGTACACGTTGAATGTACCATATATTCTTATGGTATACGTTGAGTGTACCATTCATTCATATAGTACACGTTGAGTGTACCATTCATTCATATAGTACACGTTGAGTGTACCATTCATTCATATAGTACACGTTGAGTGTACCATTCATTCATATAGTACACGTTGAGTGTACCATTCATTCATATAGTACACGTTGAGTGTACCATTCATTCATATAGTACACGTTGAGTGTACCATTCATTCATATAGTACACGTTGAGTGTACCATTCATTCATATAGTACACGTTGAGTGTACCATTCATTCATATAGTACACGTTGAGTGTACCATTCATTCATATAGTACACGTTGAGTGTACCATTCATTCATATAGTACACGTTGAGTGTACCATTCATTCATATAGTACACGTTGAGTGTACCATTCATTCATATAGTACACGTTGAGTGTACCATTCATTCATATAGTACACGTTGAGTGTACCATTCATTCATATAGTACACGTTGAGTGTACCATTCATTCATATAGTACACGTTGAGTGTACCATTCATTCATATAGTACACGTTGAGTGTACCATTCATTCATATAGTACACGTTGAGTGTACTATTCATTCTTATGGTATACGTTGTAATGGTCAAACCATTTGCCTCCCACCCGGTTTCACCACGGTGAACCGGGCTACATTCCCGGCGGAGTCATCATGGATTTTCACATTTGAGAATCGTGGTGGACGTTGTCCGTTGGTAAGTGTCTTTACTCAGAGTACCCGGTTTGTTGTCTCTGTTCCGTATCCACTTCCATTTTGCATTATTAATTCTCCTGCTTTTATGCCCTGAAGTTGATCTAACTAGCCGGAACTATTATCTAAAAATCTACTTGTACATCCATAGATCACTTTAGATTTGCAATAGAAACTTTCGGTGTGAAGATAAACTTTAGGTCACCTCGGACACATGATCCGCAGTGTTATAAGGAGGATGACTGCTAGTTCTGAATTACCGGTTGTTCTGGGTACGGTCGAAGAACGATTATGTTAATATAATTATCTCATATATAATATTCATTAAGTGGTCTAGTTTTTACAATATTTGTCATCATATGAAGCACTAAAAGTTATTTAGGACTATTAAAGTTTTTAGTTCTGAACATCATTTATTTGCTGATATTAATTTAATTATTTACTGGTTTTAATAATGGTTAGTAGGTGTTTTAAATTATGCTTGCGCTTAGGTACTTTGGTATATTAAAATGACAAAATAGTTTTCTTTGACGCCACTTGATTTCAGGAAGAAGTGTTTGCAACCGTTTGAAGGCATCAATTTACGTTCAGAGGTTTTAAGACCAAAAGTAGGCATTAGTAATTGACTAGTAAGTTGTCGGGAGCTGATATTGGTGTTATGTCAGTTTGTTTATAAGGCGGCTTTATAGAAGTTTTGTATTGCCAAACGAATACTAAATTATAAATTTACCATCTGAGATATAGATATACTGTTTCTGCTGAATTAATTCCAACTAAGCTTTCGGTAAACCAGGGGCAAAAGAGTATGTACAAGCGAACGGTACAAATGGAGTCTAGAAAAGAGAGAAAATTAATATTGCTATTCTTTGTACCATACCAGCAAGAAGTTCCACAGTTTTAATTTTAGCATATTATGTGTACGTAAAGAACTTTAGTGCAATTATAGGCGAAAAACCTAAGAAAATTGATTATTGAAAAGGTACTAGCATAGAACAGAGTTATAAAAGTACTTGGAAAAGAAAAACCCCTCTCCAAACCTAAAATAATTTTGAAATTAAGTTAAAGTTTTGGTAACAGTATAAATATTAGATAATTTACAAAAACCTTTTGCACACCTATCACGTTTTACATACACAAGAGTAGGATACATATCGTGTCGCTACAGTAAATACTGGCATTAATATGGATTGTCAGTAACTGCGCGGAGTATTTTAGTAGCCCAGTTAAGTGTACTTATGTCGGTAATTAACCTCACCAATGACGGTCAGGATGTACTTTTCATTTACGATGACAAGGTAAAAACCCATCTTTATGTAGTTAGAATAGAATCTCTTGCATGAGTTCATACAATGTAAAATTTTTTTTGTACTTTTACAAGAAAAATCTTTGGAAAACCAGTTGCCCAGAAAATACTTTGTAAAAATTCAAAAAGTTTTCTTGTAAAATCTGCAAAATATTTATTTGTAATATTACAAATTATGGCCTTGTATTACAACTGGCATTATTAAAAAATGTAAAAAAAAAAAAAAAAAAAAACTATTATTTTGCTTCTAGAAAACAAATGTGATAAATTAATAACAGATAATAACTAAAAAAAATATTAAATCATATAATTTACAAAAAAAAAATTATACTTCGCCAGCACGGGGACTAGTACACACGCCAGGTTTATCATTAGCCGGCAGCTTTAACCACAAGACCAACTTAACTTACCAACTGTAAACTAATTTTTACAGTAAATTTAACGGCAAGTTCCCATAAAATATTAATTTAGTTATTTGATTAAGAAGAATAGGTACATTTACTTCATTTTAAGAGTTCTGTTGTTGAGTTAAGAGATTTGGACGGCTCTTAACAACGAGGAATTGAGAGCCGATTTAATAGTTATGTGTAGCTAGGAAACGTTAAGAGTTAATAAATAATACGGTCACGTTTTATTGAAATTGTTGTTTTATTTTGATTATTTGAGTTGTTTTAAGTGTTTACGTTATTTAAAATTGCAATACATTTATTTTTGCACGGAGCTCCACTTTACATAACCCGTAGTTTTTGCAGAACAGTTATATACGGTTTTACGTTTTTGAGTATCCGCCATTTTGCTGAAACTCGTGGATACGAGTCAGTATAGTACAAACATTTCTTGAGGTCTGTTACAAACACGGCCCTTGTAGTTGTACAAACTAGTAGTTTTACAATAGAAAACTTTGTACTCTTTCAAGCCATTGTAAAATTACAAATAATTTATCAGTAATAATTACAAATGTTTTTACAGTATATTCTTAAGGGCTACTTTATGGTTGTAGGCTAATCTATGCGCGTTTCATTTATTATTACTCTCATAGTACAAAACTATACGTTTGTAAGACATAAACTAGCAAAAACTACTATTTATTATTACTCTCATAGTACTAAACTATACGTTTGTAAGACTTCATAAACTAGTAAAAAAGACTATTGCAAAGTTAAAATACTTTGCTTACAGAGTTGAAAAAAAATTGTTTGGCAACTAGTCACCAATAAAGTATTTTATAAATGTCCAGAAATTTCTCAAAATCGATCAAGCTTAAACTCAACTGCTGCCGAAGTAGATTTACGTATGTTGGCGCACGACCGAACACATTCGAACGCTGTCAGTACCTAACGCACTTAATGGGAACAATTGCAGGCTGAAAGGTTGAGAGTTTTTGGGTCTATAAGATTATTATTTGATCAAAGGCTCCACAATGTCAGCACATGATGGGATACGTTCATTTATTAGTTCCAGAAAAAATATTTTTACATAAGGCATGCATTTATGTGGCTTCACACATAGCTGTATAATACGCACATATGGTGGGGGGGGGGATCAATTTTCTTGAACACACATTCTTTTCTCACGGTAATTCATAAACACACATAGTTATGTAAGAGTGAATAAACCAGTATGCATTATGTCACAAAACATCCACCATTGCCTATTTTACTATCACAAAACGCTGAGCCGGCTGACACAGCTGTTCTCGCATTCCAGAGAACCCAGTTAAATTCCCTACTTAGGTAAACTGTGTTGTATGTGATAAACGAAAGTAAAATAACGGCGCCATTTTGACAAATTTTCAAATTATGTCAACAACTGAATAGGAATATTAAAACTGTGTTGATATGAAACAGTGCTTCATTCAATACTTCTTGAACACATGTGTGAGTAAAACTTACTAAATCTTTGTATTGAAGAGCAAACCGTTTGTATTCCATACATCCAGTAAAAGTAGATATTACGTTGCGGCAGTATTTCATTGTCTATTGGTACATTTTTTTCCCCATCTTCCATACAAATATTGCAAAAACTCGGTATTATGTATTACTATAGTCTTGCATTCAGGGTAAAACTTCCTGCAAGGATAGGTAAATAAATGCAAGCAGGTTCTCTTTTTCTTGGCAAACGTAGTTAAGAAGAATAAAGCAATAACATCTAGCATGGTAGTTGACCCAGGGTTTAACACAACGTGGACAAAATTAGCACGTGTTGAAATAAACTTTCCTGGTGTTTTCTCAAAAAACCTTACCAGAGTTCCCGTTCTCTTGAAATAAAATTGTTAATATATATCCAGCACAACGGCAGATTAAAATTCGCAGCAAAAAAACCCAGAAGCTGGCGAGCTTNGGGGGGGGGGGGGTTCTCATTGGAATAGTTAACCTGAAGCAACCAACAACAAGACGACTCACGGGAATGCACCGAAACTGAAGGAAATGTGTCAGGAAAGACGTGAGGAAATCGAAGACACGCATAATAACAGACGGTTCGAGACAGTGAGTGATGGCGACAGTTAGTAGGACAAACTTAGAACAGTCTCCCTTTTGTCCGACCCGAAGAACACGCGAGTTCATCCCACTTCATATAATGATGTACTGGCAAAGAAAATTTGAATCTAAAAATACTGTAAATTTTTTTTGTACATCACCGGTTAAACGAACTTAAATTATACACTTCCCTAATTAAAGTGAATGTATGAACGAATTGCTTTTAAACGTGAATGGTTGGCACAGAAAAAAATTTTCCTTAATTTACCTGACAGCAACAAATGATTTCCTTTTTAAATTACGAGGAAATATTTATGTACGCCGGTAGGTTAATTAGGTGGTATACTACAAATAAAAAATCAAGTTATCTTTAAAAACGGCCCAAACATCCTGTGAATTACCTAGGGCTCAAAATCTGGAGCTCTATAAAGAGAGTGCATCAAAAACTACTTCGTAACGGAAGCTGGCTGCAACAAATGTTTCAAGTACAATATTGTAGTCCTGATAGGATCGTTGCTATTGAAGTATCACGATACCTGCAAAGAGTTTCCTTGGAGTCGGAGTTTCTGCCACTACATGCTGCCTGCTTCGTCACTGGGTATGGAACAAAACAGTGACGGGGGAGGGGGGGATGGAACAGGCTGTATTTTAGCCACGACCAACCCGCTTCCTCGCTCCCATTCCTTTCCAGTTGACCATGCAGTATAGCCAACTCACGAGTATTCCTGGTAAGGCGTTTTGCCGCAGACATAACTTTGTCAGAAAGTGCAGTCAGATTATTAATCATATTTCGAAATATCCGTTCTTAGCTCAGTAATACGGTTTCATGTAAGTAGCGGTTAAGCGTATTATGCTGTCGACCAGCTCAACTGACTGAAGTCTTTCGTGCGCTTGTACGTGAACTCCGCCTGGAGGGGTTGTTTCCTGCGTTCCAAGCTCAGAAGCAAGGGGGAAGACAAGCAAAGCAGTGGCACCTCGCGTCAAGCAACCAATAACCGCTAAACGCAAAGCACTGAACAATACGCGTAGACTGTTCCTCGTGTTGCTTGAAACTAAGGGAACTTGCACCCAAACGGAATTTCAATATTTATTTTTTAGGTTGTAACACCTTAGTTTTAACGTATTAGTTCACCCATACAGTTTGTCACCGATACTGCAGAATCTCATAGCAAAATTTGCATTACGGCATATACAAAATAAATATTTTTTGAAACAGTAATTGTGAGCTAAGGAATTTTTTTTTTGTGTAGAACATCCCTTCTTCACAGAAGGAAAATCTTTGTAACGCCATCGGAATGCGGAATTTANAGCAAAATTTGCATTACGGCATATACAAAATAAATATTTTTTGAAACAGTAATTGTGAGCTAAGGAATTTTTTTTTGTGTAGAACATCCCTTTTTCACAGAAGGAAAATCTTTGTAACGCCATCGGAATGCGGAATTAAAAAAAAAATGGAAGGAAAGAGCGTTTGGCGTAGTGAGACATTTGACTAGAGCCAATATAAATTAATTGTTTCTGATAGAATCGACAGAACTGTAGATTGAGTTTGTTAATCACATACCCCATCCTCTTTAAAGTATACGTCGAGGTTGTTAAAAAACTACAAATAAATTATTAGAGCGATTTAAGCGATGATATATCTTGTAAAGTATTTGCTATTAATGAGAATGTTTCGCGAGAGATTTTGGTTGAGGATTTCAGTTCCGGTGAGGGAAAAACTAGGTATAGATGGAGCCGTAACGGAATGTAATGGCGGGAGGAAGGGGCGGATGGATAACCCCGAGAAAACCCAAAGGCCAAAGACAACTTCCGCCATATTTTCCACATGGGAAAATCCAAGACCACCTAACCTGGAATCGAACCCTGTTCGCCATGGTGGGAGGCGGGTGATCTGACCATCACACCACCGTGGGTCCCGCAAGAAAATTGATTGGGCAACTTACGATTTTAGTCACAGAATAGGCAAGTGCATACAAGTTAAGTGGCGCGGCGGTTCTTTCGATGTGGTCGTACCGATTCTCCGATTGGCTGCGAGAGCCTCTGGAGCGGGCCATGTGTCTGATTGGCTACCTCATGCTGCGGAATGTTTCCTATTGGCTGGGCTGCCGGCTGGCAAGCAAGTTACCAGGCGCTGATTGGCTAAAGGTGTTCCGACATGTTTCTGGCCAGTGACGCCATTTTCCTGGAGTGTGCGGCTTTTTCATTTCTGTATTCTTAAGTATTAAAGGCTGTTCACGGTAAATGGAGCACTTTCGAAAGCCCTGCTTAAGATCTACTTGTATGCACGTTGTGTATTCTTTCACCGTAATAAGATTAACATTTCCATGGGACTGGTCACTTTATTCATGCGTCGGTCATGTGAAACTGTGTAATTATTAGGAATGTCAGTATTTTACAAGTTTACATCTTCTTGCACTCTTATATTCACTAAGGAAAGAAAAACAAAGAAGTGAAATGATTTCAGTACTCACAAATGTTTACTGAACTCTTTTAGTTCGACGTTAAGACATGGAACTACTTTTCCTCCGTCGCTATAAACTTTACTGGGCGCTATTCAGTCGGTGTGCTTGTAAAATTTATGCAGGTAGGGGTTGTGACATTTTTAATAGGTTGATTTCAAAAGTACTCAATTAGCCGTGAGCAGCCTACGTGTGATTTAGTTTTGCATTGTCTTATGTATTTTACTTTCAGAAGGAATGTTAAATTATGACTTTGTTATGAACTATACCAAGGTATTTCCTAAGATTCCTGATGTAATTTCTGATTTACACACGTGGGGTTAACCGCATATTATTGTACCGCTCAGTTAAAAATGGTTTCGTTAGAATCTGCGCAGTAGTTTTGAACTAATTCAATAACAACATTTGTTTTGAAATTACGTAAGGAAGGAACCTCACTACCGCGGAAGTGCCGTGCTGAGACAGTATTCCAATAATATCTTAGTTTCGTAAGGAAAATATTCGACGTTGACGTCTAAACCTAAAATAAAATAAGAATAGATAGTTGAGTATGCCTACACGTTAAGCTTCTCGGGTTTGCAATAAACAATATATTGTGAATTTTGCGAAATATGTTCTTTGCTTGTTGCAAAAGTAAATATCCTGACTTCTCCATGGCAGACATGAACTTATATTTAAAATAAACACGCTTTACTTCAGGCTGAGCCAGATAATAGAAGACGCTTATTTAATTCGCCTAGTTTGATAACCGTAGTTTAGCGGATGTTTTCACTTGTATGTGTGATGAAAACCAGCCAATTTTATTTTATTCGCTACTGCTCTTGAATGGGATCGATTGCTATGGTCTATTCGCTGTGTCTTTACAATTTTCGAATCAAACATTTGACAAATCACCCCATGCATAACGTCTTTAGTTATTTCCTAAATATGGCATGTATCACAAGCGTTTATACCTCTTTTAACATAAAATTATCTTATTTTTTGTTAAATTTAAGTTTCACCTATATATTACTTACAAATAATAATATTGAATTTATAATAAATATGAATAATAACAGTGATAAAACGTGTGTGTTGGTAATGCCTAGTAAGAAATAATTCTTACGCAAAATATTATTACGACTGAGTGCGCACGAATTCGGTGCGTTGTCCGTCGGTATAATTTTCTAGACTTAGTTAAGCTTAGTTCGCATGAGGCGGAGTAATATACTGGAAGTAGAACTGTAGCAGGGCTTCATAAAAGTGTGAAGTAATAGTGAATGGTTTATATTAATTGATTTTGTCTTTGTTTTCGATAACTATAATGAGATCGAACAATACAGTTGTTAGCTTATACTTATGGTTTACAGTGACGTTCAAAATTACTGCAAATGATTGCATTTATTAATTTCGCCTTTAAAGTTCACGTATAACACAAATCATTGTTAACACACAACATGGATTGAACAATGGGTAGTTAATTATATGCACTTAAAATGTAGTTTTAATTACTTATGTTATACAGAAACCATTTAAGACACATTTTTATTAGGTGTTTAATACCAATATCGATACATAACTGGAACACAAACGTTCATACTGTGGAATATTCATCCATATGGTGAATATATTCCAAAGTATTCATAACGCCGCTACTATCATACTTAAGAATATTTTATACTTTTACATTACGTAGGTACAGAGAATTATTTATGTATGAAAGACACATTTTTCTCATAAATATGAAACTACCTGATTTAAATTAAACCTTCAAAACGCAATTCTGGTTGTGGACAATACACAAAAGTTTATATATGCTCTTGCTTGCCGAACGAATTTCAATGTCTGTAGTATAGGAATGGAACATATATTTTATTAAATATGCAAATTTTTATCACAGCAAGCAACACGCGCCAGATATCAATTTATACTTACAACTGTAGTAAGACACTGAATGGCCACAGGGAAATTTTTTCTAACCTACTCTAAAACTAAGTGTTATGTGAGCCCACGGTAGGGACAGGAGTTCAGCGCGTCTCAGGGCTAAGTCCCATACGCCTACAAGGAAAGGAGAATCATGCAAGGAGACATGCATCGTGGCAGAGAGGGGTTGGGCTGCCATGCAAAGATTTTGGCCATGAAAACCTCCCTAAGTGTACTTATAGCTAAACGACTATACTTAGAAGAGAAAGGGAAAAACCGGCATAGTCACCGTAAACACCCTTTCGACAGGAAAGAACTAAAAAAATTGTTGCATGCATGAACCAGATTTAACAGAAAATGCTACAGAAGACAGATGGGTGGGAACCATGCTCTTTATTAGTGGGTAGAGGAAAAATACTAGTAGAGAGGGGGCACGTCATATTTTGTTGAGTGGCGCTGGCTTTAACAAGAGTAATACTTTCACATCACTCTGGTGGGGGTGGGGGGAGTGGCGCAATTGGGTGGCTCCCCCTAAGGAAAAAAATGTGTAAAACCTGTCTGCTTTATACCCCTTTGGCTCAGACCCCAGAATGACCGCGATAGTGTCATTTTCCGTCAAGTGAATTTATGATTTGCAGAAAGAAAAAAAACTTAAATATGACAGTTATTTGCATTTACGAACAACTCTAACCTGTGTTCTGTTTCTAATAATTCTTGATTTGATCGAGAAAGGTCACGCAACTCTGAACCCGTTTATATTATAAAAATTTTATTTTCACTTCCGTAACATTTTATGCTTATTTTCACGTATGCTTGGAACAATGTTTTAATTCTGCAAATTAACGGGATCTATGCAGCATATGTATCGCTCAAATTCAGTACTTACAAAATACGCAAGAAACTTGTGATAGGAAAACACTTTCTTTCACATGATTTTTTATGAGTAAAGAATAACAATTAAAATCACGTGTTGAGACGGAGTATTTTAAGCACACGTGCTCATAAATTAATACGAATGATTTCTGTTCAGTCTATTAGTAACTTCATCTTCCATGCAANCATTTTATGCTTATTTTCACGTATGCTTGGAACAATGTTTTAATTCTGCAAATTAACGGGATCTATGCAGCATATATATCGCTCAAATTCAGTACTTACAAAATACGCAAGAAACTTGTGATAGGAAAACACTTTCTTTCACATGTTTTTTTATGAGGAAAGAATAACAATTAAAATCATGTGTTGAGACGGAGGATTTTAAGCACACGTGCTCATAAATTAATACGAATGATTTCTGTTCAGTCTATTAGTAACTTCATCTTCCATGCAATGATTTAAAACTTCAACGGCTGGTCTCAAACAGCTAGGGCTGCTAATATTGCAGTAATATTTTAAATAGCAATGTTATATACGCTACTTATCTTGTGTGCAGCCCAATAATACATTTCCTTTCAAAATTTTGAGATCTTGATTGGGGAGGGGAAGAGGAAACTGTGTTGAATATTATTTTCAGAAAGAGTTTTCTTCGAAGAGGAATGTAGGTTCATTAGTTATATCAGTAACTTCTGGTTTATAATAAAAAAAAAGGCTTGTCCGACNAGAGGAAACTGTGTTGAATATTATTTTCAGAAAGAGTTTTCTTCGAAGAGGAATGTAGGTTCATTAGTTATATCAGCAACTTCTGGTTTATAATAAAAAAAAGGCTTGTCCGGCATTCAGAACCGTAACCTCAGTATGTGAAAGATATGCTGTAATGACCTTGACCGAAGTGATAGTTTATGTGCTTATTACTCTTGACATAGTTCTATAGCAAATACATTACATTAAAATTATCAAAATTATATATATTTTTGTTTTTCATGTAGTTGTTTTGTTGAAATTGTTTTATTGGGGTTGTTTGCACCAGCTTAAGTCACCTAAATACACTATCAAACATTGCTATTACCACGAGTTTCGCAGGGATTATTAAAAAAAACTGTGTTTTCGTACAGATACAAATGACCCGATTACTGTAAGGCCAATTAATGGCCACCGATACTAGACCCGTCTGATTTTGTTGCGGCCAATAATTCAGTATTAATTGGCGTGAACACCTATGATTTTTATTGCTAACCACATCAACATTCGCATAAATAAAATATTTACTTTACGCTATCACGGCGTTTATAACTTTCGCGAGATCTAAACTGATTAATAGAACTTACNTATTGGGGTTGTTTGCACCAGCTTAAGTCACCTAAATACACTATCAAACATTGCTATTACCACGAGTTTCGCAGGAATTATCAAAAAACTGTGTTTTCGTACAGAGAAAAATGACCCCATTACTGTAAAGCCAACTAATGGCCACCGATACTAGACCAGTCTGATTTTTTTGCCGCCAATAATTCGGTATTAATTGGCCGAAACACCTATGATTTTTATTGGTAACCACATCAACATTCGTATAAATAAAATATTTACTTTACGCTATCACGGCGTTTATAACTTTCGCGAGATCTAAACTGATTAATAGAACTTACNATAAATAAAATATTTACTTTACGCTATCACGGCGTTTATAACTTTCGCGAGATCTAAACTGATTAATAGAACTTACTTGTATAATATAATTGTTTTTACAACAACATTGTAGGCCATGTTGGAAATACCATATAGGTGCTCGGCTTAAACTATTTCCAAATGTTTCATTCGACTGAAGGGAACGGCTGCAGATATTTGTAATAAGAGCAGGTTATTTGTGGGAACAAAATATTGTATACGGGAAATATATACCTTCAAGAATTTATTTGCTCCTGGAACATCTTTCTTAAGTGCACTACGCAGCAGGAATGCCCGGATAATCCAGAGACCAGACTCTACTAGAAATGCAGTACAGTGAAATGCTTCGCAGAGAAAACAACAAGCTGTCTATTTTATGTGAATATAACAGTTTTGAAGAAAAGTTGTACGTGCCCGCAACTATGCATGTTTTAACGTATTCCTTGGCTGAATTACTTAGCGTAATGTTGGCAGAAATTAATGAAAAGAAGCGCCGTATCTTGTCATTATTAATAGTGTAGTGCTAAAATTTGTTGTCACTTTTAAGCATCTAAGAATAAAATTGTTTCTGCGATATTGGCATATTTTTATAAAGGCTGATCATGGTAAAGTGAGCAATTTTGAAATCAGCTTTTGAGAAAATGAGTTACTGCTCATAATTACATATACGCTGAGGTATTAGTTAATGAATACAATAGTCCTAAGAATTTTCGATGCATCGTGAGTGTAACTTTTAAGTCAATGACAACTAGAAGTTACTGTTTCTTGTTTCATGCTCACGAGAGTTTATATACGCATACACACTGGAAAAATATCAGCAGAATAGTGACAACAGAACAGTTCTGTAAACTGACTTCAGGGTAGCAGCAACCGAACATCTGTACCATAACAAAATGTTCTGNGTGACAACAGAACAGTTCTGTAAACTGACTTCAGGGTAGCAGCAACCGAACATCTGTACCATAACAAAATGTTCTGTTCGTTTATTACATTTTCGTTTGTTGCGGGAACAATCCAAATATTGCTGTAGTTGTTCTGTTGAAGGAACTAACTGTTCTGTAGGAGGAACAGAATACTCTCCTGTAAGAACTACACTATTATTTGTGAAAATTGCAGCACCCAGAAAGAATGGACCGAATTAATCCAAACTGGGAGGATGTGTATAACAGTGTACCAGCAATACGTCATTACGATTGCAGAGAGATGACGCACACGTAGGCCCAGCAGCGCCCTCTCTTGTGAGACTTGAAAGGTCAGCGTTACGCCAAGCTCAGTCTGTGAAGAGTGGTCAAATTAAGAGAAAGCAAGTGCTANTGTGAGACTTGAAAGGTCAGCGTTACGCCAAGCTCAGTCTGTGAAGAGTGGTCAAATTAAGAGAAAGCAAGTGCTAGTATGCCTCGTCGACATCAAATAGCACCATATCAGCATGTGAGTGAGTTCGAACGGGGCAGAATATTCGGTCTCCGGTAAACGGGTTTGTCATACCGTGACATTTCGGCTCGTACAGGGCATGTTGCTACAACGGTGATGCGTGTGTGACACCAGTGGATAGAAGAGGGTCGTATGCAGCGACGTGTGGGTACTGGACCACGCAATGTCACCACAGCACGGGATGNCACCAGTGGATAGAAGAGGGTCGTATGCAGCGACGTGTGGGTACTGGACCACGCAATGTCACCACAGCACGGGATGGCCGCCGTCTTGTCCGCATAGCCGTAACGGACAGTACAGTCTCGTCCGCAGTGTTGGCTCGACACTGGAGCACTGCAACTGGCGTGGACCTGTCTGCGTCAACGGTGCGACGTCGTCTGCGGTGGGCTGGACTGGTGGCACGCATGCCATTGCGTCGGCTTCCATTGTCCAGAAACCACAAACGCCTTAGACTGCAATGGGTACATGAACACCATCGCTGGCGTGCTGAGTGGTAGAATGAATGTTTTTGGAAGAGTCCCGCTTCAACTTGTCCTACAGCGAGGGCCGCATATGTGTTAGACGCTACCGTGGTGACCGCAATCTGGCAGCATGTAGTGTGGAGCGGCATAGCGGACAGACGCCAAGTGTCTGGGACTAGGGCGTCATTGGATACAACTTGCGATCACAACTCCTACATATTGAGAGCAATCTGAACAGAAACTGCTACATCAGGAGGGTTGTAGAGCCCGATGTAGTGCCCCTCCTTCAGGCGACTCCACATGCCATATTTCAGAAGGTACAATGCCCGGCCACATGTGGCGAGGAATGTGCAATAATTCTTCAATAAACGACGGGTACCGCTGCTTTCCGGGCTTGCACGTTNTAATTCTTCAATAAACGACGGGTACCGCTGCTTTCCGGGCTTGCACGTTCGCCTGACATGTCGCCCATCGAATGTGTCTGGGATATGGTTGGTCGGCGACGTGTTCGTCACTGTCCTCCAGCAACCACTGTTGATGCTTTGTGAACTCACATACAAACTGCGTGGAGGGAGATTCCCCAGGAACATATCCAGGTCCTCTTTGATCCCCTGCCACGACGAGTAGGCGCTCTGATTGCAGCACGTGGGGACTTCACACCATACTGAATTCTCAAGGACAGATATCATGTATATTTCTGTAATCATAATCAATTGTGTATTGCTATGTACCTAATTTGTGGTATAAANCCCTCCTTCAGGCGACTCCACATGCCATATTTCAGAAGGTACAATGCCCGGCCACATGTGGCGAGGAATGTGCAAGACTTCTTCAATAAACGACGGGTACCGCTGCTTTCCGGGCTTGCACGTTCGCCTGACATGTCGCCCATCGAATGTGTCTGGGATATGGTTGGTCGGCGACGTGTTCGTCACTGTCCTCCAGCAACCACTGTTGATGCATTGTGAACTCACATACAAACTGCGTGGAGGGAGATTCCCCAGGAACATATCCAGGTCCTCTTTGATTCCCTGCCACGACGAGTAGGCGCTCTGATTGCAGCACGTGGGGACTTCACACCATACTGAATTATCAAGGACAGATATCATGTATATTTCTGTAATCATAATCAATTGTGTATTGCTATGTACCTAATTTGTGGTATAAANTCAAGGACAGATATCATGTATATTTCTGTAATCATAATCAATTGTGTATTGCTATGTACCTAATTTGTGGTATAAAGTTCATTTCAATCACATGTATAATTCTTGGTGTTGCAATTTTTACAAACTTTAGGGTATATTCATAGTTGTGCCGATGCTATCACAGGCAAGACCACAACAAACTGTTAACCATGTTGAGATGGCACTGTGTCGGGCTACTTCTGTAATGCACTACGTTCCTTGCTTGGCACGCTTATGTTGCTCGTACAGCTATCGTTAATGTTCCAAGTATGGTGTTTGTCTTTCAAATTTAAATCTAAAATAAAATAATTCAAATCAGCTTCACAACACTGCGGAATCGGTAGAGAGTTTCGCCCAGTGTCTTGTATCTAGGCCCGACAATTAATTCTACAACTTTTCACGTAGTTTTCACTGCTGACTGATTCGAAGTCCCGAGCTTACATAACAACTGCAACTGCGTGTAATTTCAAAAGCTAAATTAAACAGCCATTACTCTTTCTGATTGTACGATTCACTAGAAATGGCACCGCCACCAAGCTGGCATCCATTCTCACCTCTCGCGTCCCTGCGAGTTCCTGTGTAGTGTCCCTTCAGCTCGCGTCCCTGCGAGTTCCTGTGTAGTGTCCCTTCAGCTCGCGTCCCTGCGAGTTCCTGTGTAGTGTCCCTTCAGCTTGCGTCCCTGCGAGTTCCTGTGTAGTGTCCCTTCAGCTCGCGCCAGCCTACAACACGAGGGAAATCGAAATAACCAATCGCGTTTGACGTATCTACGCGGAACTCTCTCTTGCGATTCCACACGAACAGTTTGTTCANAAATCGAAATAACCAATCGCGTTTGACGTATCTACGCGGAACTCTCTCTTGCGATTCCACACGAACAGTTTGTTCAATTGCCACGAGACTTGCATAGTTTTACTATGGCGTATAATGGTCTTACTATATGAAATTACACACTCCTAACATAAAGACTAGCGAAGTTAATTATTAATTATACCACTATGGAACCTCCCCTTCAAGCTCACTGGAGACTTGAACAGCTCGTTCCTTGACCCTTGAGCTGAGAGACGTTCCCTCGGCTGGTGCCGTGAGAAAGGGCTAGCCTTCCCCTCCTCATAATTTGGCTTGAAGATATTCTATTAGCCATGGTCCATCCCTTTTTAATCATCCCTACTTGAAATTGCAACATCAAAATCACTTTAATTACCTTATATCATCCCATAACGTTATGTGAAGTACAAACAAATTTGTATCACATTCCTACGACTATTAGAACTCTAGATTTAATTATGATTTAATTTATATAATATTGTAGTTTCTCACCAATTTCGTGTTACAGTACCTAAAACCAATCTGATTGCTGTCCCTATACTAACAGTCTATAGTGTATTCGAGGTTTCTTCACACTTTTTGAATCAAACATTTAAAAAAAAAACACCTCTTGTATACATGTTTGGTTGTTTTCTAAATATGCGACGTATCACAAGCGTTTTATACTTCTGTTAATATATAAATATCTTATTTTTCGTTAAATTTCACTTAAACTTACATTTTATCTACAAATTATAATATTCCATTTTTAACTTGTATGAATAAAGGCGGAGAGAAAATGCATTTGTTGGTAATGCCTGGTAAGAAATACTTCTTATGAAAAATGTTATTACACTGAGTGCTCACGAATGCGGTGCTTTGGCCCCATGACGTAATCTTCTGTGCTTTATTTGTATGATGCGGAGGAATGTCCTGGAAGTAGAACTTCAGCAGAGCTTCAGAAAGTTTGGAAGTGACCGTAAATGGAGTATAGGTGGGTTACAGGTATATATAAATTTGGTTCCTATAACCATGTGTTTTTCTCAGTGCACATTCACATTCCTAACTATTCCACAGTGCAATTTGGATGCCATATGAATAAAGTGACAAGGCTCATGGCAATGTTAATTTTACGTATGGCGGAATAATACGATTTGAATATAAAATTAGATCCTAAGCAGGGCTTTCAGAACTGATTACCTACGTTTGAACAGCTTAAGTACATTAATATCACGGCGTCACATTGTCCGAAGCGTTATTAGGCCCACTGCATAAGTTGATTGCTAGACGAGGAGGGAACTGGCAGAAATAAGAAATTAAGCAGCAATCTCTTGAAAAGTACTCAACACGAGTTTGACGACGCTAACTTACAAGGAGAACGTACTTGACGTTCTCTGCTGGCCTCAGGAGAAGAAGAGGTCGTGTGAAATGGTAGGTGCGAAAATCTGCGGAAAGAAGAGGTGGCTGGAAATGTAAGATTTCAGCACAAAAAAACACGAACTGCATCGCGCAAACTATAATCCGAAAACTACCAAATTGAACTGCCATGGACTGATTTGAGGGCAATGGAAGATAAACTTTGTGTCTAACAAACAAAGCAAATTAACAACAAGCTCGATTGAAAGGTGTTAGTTCCAGTAAGTCATAAAAACTGGTTTTACAAATATAATGATGACAAATGACCACTGTCGTAAACTAGCAGTACACAATTATAACATTATACTCATTAATTACCACTTCCATTTTTAGAATTAATGCCACTTATTAAATTATTCCTGCATGATGAACAGCATTATTGGTTTTACTAATACTTTAGCGGAAGACACTTAATATTTATGGAACTTTGAAATTATTTGAAAGTATTTAAAAAAATTGCAGCCTTGAGATTATATTTTATATTTATGAAACCATTATGACGATTTAGATTTTCTCGCAGTGTCTTGTCTTGTGAAAGCACCTTATTAATTAATCGGTGAAACCTCTCACTTGCAATTTTGAGAAATATTGCCACCTGAATAAATAAATCACCCATGTTATAGTTCAGTATATAGGTACTCAGCGGTCTTCAAATTTTGCACGAATTAAGTAATATAAAAGGCTTCTAACAATTATGCGATTTTAATACGCGGAGAATTACTTTTAATTCGGTGTCATAATTTTGTCAAACAATGAAACTACAAGTGGGCTGTTGTAACTGTGGAACATTTTATTCCTAATGACCCTGCAAGATATTTATTCTTCATTTGAGAATGAGTTTTCATTCTTTTAAGTCACGGGATTTTACGGAGGCTTTCCCTTCGTGTTATTTATAGTGTTAAATGTGGCCACGTGGCTTTTTCGTGCCTTTCCCCTCACCTCTCGGGCATGCGTTGATATAGAAGTAAATTGAGAATGCAAGGCAGAATAACAAAAGTGTCGCGGTAACACTAGCACGTGCCACGATAAGGCTGTCGGGACGGGTGCCACTCCCGTACTTGGAAGATTCAGTGTCGTGGGCAGTCGTTGCCGCGAATTTTCTGGTCATCGCCCCACCTCCTCTTTTCTCTCAGCGCGACTCAAGGTGAGTAAAACTCTCTGGGCCAGGCCAGCTTAGCTACATAGGTGACGGCGTGCCACTGTGTCAAGAATCAGGAAACTTGTACGGCCATTAGCGCCAGGTGGGTGGACGACGCAATGACCAGCGATGGTAGACTGCGATCATTGGTAGAGTACAGAGTGAGACTGATCAGCTAGACTGTTGGGAAGTGGGACTGTATGCGTGAGTGTAAGACATTTAGAATGATGTTAATGTGTGGCAATTACATTTTGATCTTATATGTGATTAAGTGACTGTAGCTAGCATATATCGATAAGAAATTTAATTATGATAGTGAATGACACGAATTATTATTCTCACTTATTGGAATAACAGTAATGCTGTGAATAATAGGTATGTGTATTTTTAAAATATAGTAAAGGAATTAAGGAAACAAATTTAGGTCTTCTATTTTTACAAAGACCTCCATTCCCAAATAACTCTGAAATGACTTAGGAGACTTGTAATAATAGTTACAACTAAGAAACACTTAGGTGCAGCAATGGCAGGCATTTAAGTGTTGCTAATGACACGAGTTAAGTGTCGTAGAGAAAGCCAATGTCTTTGTTGAAGTGCGAGGGCCAAGCCTGGACGAAAACGGTCCCTCCTCGTCCCATCTGTAGCCACGTCTTTCGATTTACGAGACACGTCGAGGGGAGAGTATGGAGAATGGGGAATCTTTAAGCTGCAGCAAAACGACCAGACGTGTAAGTGCTGCTAATGACACGAGTTAAAGTGCCGTAGAGACAAACAGTGTCCTCGTCGAAGCACGAGTGCCCGAGCTTAGCGGAAACCGGTCCCTACTAGGCCCATCTGTCACCACGTCTTCCGATTCACGATGCGGGACGATGGAGTGAGAAAGAGTGAATGAGTAGGGGGACGGGGAAGGTGAAGAAAAGAAGTCGCGGAAGTGTACAACAAACCCAGGCGTGTGTTTAGCATGTCGCATGGGGATTTATAGCTTCGCGAGCAAAGAAGAGCCCAGTCAGAACCCGTTCTTGGCCTGGAATAAAATCGCCGGAGCCACCTTATACATTTTTCAAGAGAGAATAACTCCGGCCCGGGGTGGTAGTATCTTGATTTGCGGGCGCCCGGTTTGCCAAACAGGAGTACCTTCTTCTTGATGGCCGAGCCCTCCCTCCTTCTTCCTGTTCCTCTCGCTACCCTCGTCTTTCTTCACCTGTTGCTGCGACGGCGCCGTGGATCATGAATTTCACGCAAAACGAACACACTTTTCATTTCTTTCCTACCTCTTCTCTCTTTCTCTCTCACGCGTGAACACGCACGCGCTCCCACACACGCCTGCAAGATGTGTACTCCATAAATTTCGCTTGCTCGTAAATACTACTTTCGTCCCCCCGACATCAAGTATGGGTGGTCCACGAACAGGCAACAAAAAAAGTTGGAAAAGGGGGGGGGGGTCCTAAGGAATGGAAATATGTGGGACAGGGAGCAAGGGGATGGGATGTGAACAAGCCTAAAGAAAGATTCGGCGTGTAGGACAAGACGTGGAACGCTTCCAACACCAAACAGCAGAGAAGANATCTTTTCGCAAAAAAAAAAAAAAAAAACCAACTCTCCGCGGAATATGTCTGGCCACGTGGACGCGGCTGAATTAAACAGAAGTTTGTCATGCCGCTTCTATCGAATTCTTCCTTTACGCGGCTCTTATTGTCAGATGAAATACGTTGCTTCTCTTTCCTTTTACTTCTCGACCACTCCAGCTTTTTTTTTCTTCTCCGTTCGTCTGCTTGTAACCCAGCCAAAACTAATCGAATGCACGCTTCAGCAATCCCGATGGCGAACTGTTATCGTCCGGAGCTGCACACTACTTTAACGAATAATGATAAATCGTATTCATTTTCCATCATTTTCGATCCTTGAAAACACAGAAGTCAGAACTACTGTAATTCTGTGGCTCCAAAGAACAGCATTTTTTTATTTTATGTTATTTTGGGCACTTCAACGGCACTGAACTCGTGAACATCAAGACGAAGGAATACGATTACCTAAATATTCGTTTGCGTTATGCTTAGGTAACATAAGATGACACTAGTTTTACGTTTATTTGATCTCAGAATCTAGTGTTTAATTTTGATTATGTTCACGGGAAACTTCTATGACCTCATAGTTGGGCCATAATGTCAAAATAATACGAAACCATGTATTTTTAAGTTTGTCGAGGCACATATCTTCGTTTGAGAATGTATTGACGAGTCGTTTACATAACATATAAAACCGATTTTGTTTTGCCACAACATATGTTATTTCGGTGTGTCCAGTATCGAAAACGAGTTAACTATGGCTTTTGTTGTAAACTGAGAACCTGAGATAAAAGGTTCGTTTGAATATTTTGTTATGCATTTATGAAGTGCACTGCCAACTTTCAAGCGTCTGTAAGTTCTCGTGGAATAGTTGGTAAATTAAAATTTCGAAAGAAAGGTATTTTTTAATGTTTTTACGATTTTAATTAACTATATTAATCTAGTAAATTGTACCAGAACGATCCTTACTCTTAAATATGCGAAAGTAAAATATGGCATACGCAACACTCATTAGAGATTAGACACCGTGTAAATTGTAATTCTGATGCGGTGAGACATAATTTACAAATATAATTTTCATATATTTCTTTTTTAAAGGGCAAAAATATTTATAGGACATTAATTTCCTGAAATATGCACTCATATGCTTCGTAGAAGTTGTATGGAAACCTGTTTTTCACGACTAGACTGCCCGCCTATCACTGAATTCAGTGCCAGGGTAACGTTATGCTTATTGGCCGGGTCGAGTATGAAATGTTTCCACACACAGACACGACACCAATGACCAAAGTAAATGTCCGAAATTGCACGTAAGACTTTAAAGTTTCGCCTGCACATAAATCTTTTCGTGGAAAACACGTTACTCTTATCATAAACATCCCTCAGGAGCCGTTTTATTTTTGTATATAACATATAGAAACACTTATTTTGTCAATGGTAATTCGAAGACTTTGGAATATCACAAGTAAAAGTTTTTCTTATTCATGGCCAAAAACAAGACTGTCTGTGAATTTTTAATTGCAATGTTTAAAACTGTGGAATTTCATACGCATATTAATAAATGATCGAGATTTGTAGGTAGCATACCGCACGGTTTTTCGCAGAAGGTCCAAAGACGTGGAGTACCCCGTGGTATAGTGGTCTGCTACTCGCAGCTCAGAAATTTCCTGTCAAGTTGGGATGCTGGCTCAAGCCACAGAGTACTTACAAATACAGACGTGAGACAGACACTTGGACCAAACTGCGAACTCCAATCGCACAGTGCCCGCGGTGGTATAGTGGTTAGACTATTCGCCTCCCACCGAGGCGAACCGGGTTCGATTTCCGGCGGGGTCGCTCCCGGATTTTCGCATGTGGGAATCTTGTCGAACGATGCCGCTGGTCGGCGGGTTTTTCTCAGGGATCACCCATTTCTCCCGCTCCTGCAATCCGGCGCTGCTCCATACTCACCTCGCCTCATCCTCAGCCGTCTGAATCTCTTCACTCACTCACTTCAACCGCACACGCCAGCAATATGGCGTCACCTACCAGATAATTGTTGGGAAGCCGATCACCAATCTACGCCTTGTAACCAGCGTTATATAAACTATTTTGTGTAGAACTACAAAATTTTTTCTTGCAAAAATTTCAATACACGTATTTGTAATATTAGAGTTTAAAGTTTGAATTTTAACTTGCATTATCGATAAGTGGGAAGAAAATTATTTTCATAACGCTCTCTAAAACAACAGTAATGAAAGAATAATACCAGAGGAAAATATTTCGAATGTTATTCATAAAAAAAAAACCCCTTGCTGGTATCGAAGCCCGAACCCACGTTCTTCGAGCTGTAATGCAAACATTTTATCCTACAAACATATAATCTTACGCACTTAAATCTTATTTAAGAGATATAATTCTAGTTTAACGCGGGCGAGAAGGGTAANGGGGGGGGGGGTGGTTGAGATTAGCTACTTAACCAATTACTGCTCTTCTGAAGCCATTAAGTCTACAGGTGGATTGAACAGCTGCACAGTTGGAGTTTTATAATTGTAGAATGCGTTGTTTTATGAGCTTTGCATCGCGATGACAATTAGATGGCAACGTAAATCAACAATTTAACATTACGACTTTTGTTCGGATGGTTACAAAAATAACTGGGCAGCGTAAATACACTAAGCATCGTGATTATATGATCTAATCTTTCCAGATAATCTAAATAAAAAGACAAAGGAGTTCTTAACACTTGAAAAATCAAAATTAAATTGTATGATTATCCATTTTCACGCTATTTGTAAAGACATTCACTTCATTTAGTGAAATAATTAACATATTGTGGAATAATTCGTATTTTTGCCTTAGCAACTTAAAATGGTTCCACATAATTGCAAATAATTTTCTTTATAATGTCCGAAAACTCCGAAAACTCTTTCTCTGATTACAAACTTTATGTATAACCGCTATATGTAAAATAGAGGTATAAAACTTATGCCAAAATGTTTGAAAACTAACCAAGTTTTTGTTGCAGGTTCCAGTGACGTGGCTGTAGTGTAGCAGCTGCAGTGTGAACCAATAACAGTGCAGAGGAACTTTCAGGCAACGTATGGAAAGATGCTGCCCAATGTCAGGGTCATTAAGTCATGGTACGAAAAGTTCGAAAAAAGGATCTGTTGCTGACTTACCGAGAACTGGCCGACCATCGACATCAGCTGAAAGGGTGGAAGCAGCGAGACGGTATTTTGTGCGAAGTCCAAAGAAATCAGTGCGCAGGGCCTCACGTGAATTACAGAGATGCCAAAAAGTTCTCGTACGCAAACGTTTTTTCTCGTGCATACAAAGTGCAAATTTTACAGGTAGCCCAGTCATATTAGGGGTTTCACCTCGGAATGAAAGATAATAAGCTGTAAATTGGTATAAGCCTTTGTTTTGTCGTTCTTAATGTTGTCTCAAAAGTCACCAATGTTATCGTGTCCGCGTCTTAAGATATTGAAGGTCAAAGGTCATAAAAAT